>LPNX010052403.1:168545-220901 GCA_001517045.1 Pseudotsuga menziesii
TTCCTTTGTTTTTTTCTTGTGTAGAATTGCCCTATGACATATATCGTATTTTGTAAATATTGAAAGGATTCTGCCCCTGAAAAAGTTTCCCTGTGACATAATTATCACTTTCTTATATTGAAATGATCTGCCACTAAGGTGCAATTGTGCAAATGAACCATTCCTTAAACTTCTACCTTGGAGTTATTGCCTTTCTCCGCAATGCATATAACTTCCAAACATGCACTTCCACCAATAGTTCCTCTGGGAATGTATGCACCATGCAATTCTCCCTAAATAGGGTCTTGCTTATATAGATAGTTTTTTGGGGAGAGGGGAGATGAAATAAATATTCATTCCAGTAAATATCTTATACTTTAAATGCTCTAACCGTGTTTTTCAAAATACTTATGCCCTTTATAAACAGTAAATCTGTGTATCTTTAAATATGCTTGCAAAAGATGCTTACAAACTAATTTTAGTTTATTACAAATAGTTATATTGTCTTTACATAAAAATAAGTTTACAAAATGCATTCTGGGATGACTGTCCAATCTCTAAATCTTTTTATTCTTGGTTTCCTCTGATATTTTCTGAGTAGAGACACAATATCCTCCCACAGAATCAGCATTTTTCTAATATGTGAAAACTATATTAATAAAATTAGCCATCATATCCACTTATTAACTCTAAATTACTTTGATCTATTGTCTGGATATTTTGATGATGCTTTCCTTTTCATTTATGTCCAGGGAAACTGACTTTTGACATTGGTGATATGAGAAAATTGATTGATGGTCACAATATTGAAGATCGGGACTGGATATTCAACTTGATGGCTGGCAGTGATCTCTTATGTCCGAAGAGAATTGGTGGGAAATTATATGTTCTTCCAGATTACAATAAGCCAATGGAGCATCAATGTGAAATCACCATGAAGAGAATTCTCTATCTTCTAAACAAGGGTGTTTTTGAAGGTTGGCTGACAAATGCCAGTTCATAGATGGATATGAGGTCTATAGCATTGCATGAATTCTTGAGAATATATGATCATTCATTGAACGTAAATCTTGGTGCCCATTTCAGTTTATGGTAAGGAATGCCAATATATTTTCTTGCTGGTTTCTGTCTGACATATTGCTCTCAATAAGTAATGGATGTAAAGTAAATGTCACTTACCTTTATGCTTGCTAAGTTTCAAAGTAACAGAAATAATTCTTACTCACTAAAAATATCGATCCCATTTTGTATGTATGTGTGTACTCCCCCACCTTTCCCTGCTTTGATCCCAAAGCCACTTCCAAGACAAAATCCATTCAAGGGCAGCAGCACCTGTGAACCCTAGTAGATTTTCAAGACTTGGATCTCACCAGAGAATCGGGTTTTTACCAAAAGACAATATACTTGAACGTAGACACTCTTACATGATTAACAAAGAAAAAAATAAACTATGAAATCTCAAATTTGACAAAATATTTACCTTAGAAAATGCTAAACCTAAAGTATCAAACATACAATTATTTTTCCTTGAAAACCAAAGATTTTGTGGCATGTTGGAAATTGTCCAGTGCCCAATTTTGGACATGCAACAAGCTTGGCCTGCTATGGCCTATATTAATGTTCTGTATGTAAGGATCAGAAAACTTGTCCTCTTGAAAACCAAAACTCTAGATAGCTGCCCAGAGTCTCTTGCACCTCAGAATGCTAAAAGAGTCTCTTGCACTTCAGAATACTAAAGTTTCTCTCAAGTAATTTGTTCTTTGCAGCAGCCAGATGGCTCGCCTTCTGAAGCATATAATCAGCAATAACACATCAATATGCGAGAAAAACAACTGTGGTGAGAAAAAACATAACATGAGAGGGCTCATTTTCCCAGCATGAGCAGTCATTATATGTCGATCTTGATATTCTTATTTAATCTCAATCATTCATGTGGTGACCCCTCATGTTAGGGATTGATCACTTTTCCTAGTGTGAATAATCATGATCTATTGATCTCAATAACTTGATTTAATCTTAGTTGTTCATGGCATACCATTATTTATGCTCTTGTTACATAGATACCACCCATACATTTGAATCCACTTGGCACTTCCATTAGCAGAGTTTCCTTTACATCTAATATTCATTATAATTTGTGACATATGCCACTGTTTCGTCACAGTTTAATCCACAATGGGGACCTTATCCACCAATCCTTACAGAACCTTATCCACATCATTGCAGTTTTATGATTGCATGTTTTCTGATAAAACTTTCACTATTGAAGGTTATTCCCTTTCAAAGATGAACTGCATGGGAGCAACCGCCTCCAGATCTAGCATCCTATTTGTTTAAAAGTCGAACTGTCTATTTGGGAATGTCACTTGTACCAGCTGTGACAAAATTAATTATGGCAGAATTACTCTATCTACAGTATGATGACCCTGAGAAGCCTATCTACATGTATATCAATTCCACAGGCACTACAAAGGTTAGTTTACTATTTTTACAGACTTATCACAACTTATTTTTATCATGATATTCTTCTGCTGCATACAGTTTTTGGCGAAGAATTTTACCCATTTGTACTAGGTAATAAAGACATTTTGTGCATAGTTGTTTGTCATTTTTAAATTGAGGATATTAGATGATTAGAGAAATAGATGCATAGCAAAGTACTCTTTTTTTATTGGATTGGTTCAACATCAATGAGTCCTCAGTGTTTCCCAAATAAAACTTAAGCAAAATGACTTTACTAGGATCCGTTCTCAGGCATTCCTAGTTTTTGTGAAATGACTTTACTAGGATACTTCTATCCATTTCACAAAAAACCCTTCAAATACCACCAATCCTGTTAATGAAACTTGTCCAATTAAGAATTCCCTCATAACATTATTGCATTGGCATACACTACAAGAACCCCTATCATTTTATTTCATCTATCTTCTTTGAAACTCACTACCATTCCTATGTCATGGATAACATCCCCTACCAATGTGTGAAACTCACTACCATTCCTATGTCATGGATAACATCTCCTACCAATGTGTAGGAGTGTAGCAAAAGAAATTAACACATAGAACTTAAATTTAGTTAAACCCTTCGGATACCACCAACTATGTTAATGGCACTTATTTAGTTTTAATTAAACCAATTGAAAACATAAAATTATTTGGAACAAAAAAGAAAAATGCTTACCTGGAATTTTTTCCCAAATTCTTTTCTCTATTACAGTCACTTGAGGCTATTGAGGCTATCTATTCATTCTGCAATAAAAGAACCTAAAGAAAATTTCTGAATTGTTACATGGACTCTTTTTCAAATTCAATTCTCTATTACAGTCACCTTGAGGCTATCTATTCATTCTGCAATAAAAAAATCCTGGAGAAAATTTCTGAAATGTTACATGGACTTTTTTTCAAATTCAATTCTCTATTTACAGTCACCTTGAGGCTATCAATTCATTCTGCAATAAAAGAACTTAGAGAAAATTTCTGAATGGTTACAGAGCCGAGAGAAAAGTTCTATGGGTTACAAGAGATTTCGTGACAGATAGCATTCACATATGAATAATGTTAACACTTGGAATTGGAAGAGTTTCAAAGTGAACCAGGGAGGGTACATTGTCACCTCCATGCAATCTGAAGATAAAGATCAAACTTTACCTACCAAAAACTACTTCAGATCTGTGGTACAACTTGCTGTAAATTAAATATCAGACCTGGAATCTACATTAAATCAATTCCAGAGAGTGAATAATATGTAGATGTACATTTATATATATCAAATAACCTCGATTTCCATGCAAATCTCCGAAAAAGACCTCAAATCTTTGCTAGAAAAGTACAGATATGTGTGTAAAGAACCTTAAAAACAACGAAGTATAACTCTGAAAAATGATTTATGACCCTTGTGCCTTGAATTATGTGGGTTATGGAGTTGATATAGTTAATAATTGATTGAGCAGGTGATTCTTGAGGTCAAACAACTCAAAAAATTGAAGTAAAAGCAGTTGAACACACCAATGAGAGTATATGGATACCAAAAACAAGCAAGCAAGCGTCATGAATAGAACTCCATGGTCGGTGCCTCCTTTTGCCAAAAATAAGTGTGAAACCTGCTCAAAATAACCTCAAAGTGGAGCACTCTCCTCCTACTTAAATATAGATTTATGAATGAGTAACTGGATCACGTTCAAACACTCTAGAAGTCTCCAAGTATATTGTTTCCTTTTGAAATTCTATCCAAGGTGCACTAATCTGAAGCTCTGAATGGATAAGGTTTTTTTTGATAAAAAGCCTGAGATCTCCTAGACATGTGCTCTCATCCTAAGTAATTGCTAAAAAATGGAACTTGTTTGATGTGCAAGTTACTCCAAAATTCAATTCAAGGTAAGATGAGATCCACTAGGGTGGACTTCTTCATTGCATGTCTGAGTCAACTATTTTCCCAAAACAGAGACCTAGGAGGCTTTTAAAACTAGTCCACTCCCCTTCAATGCAAAAATAACACGTGCATGAAGTACACGTGGATAAGGTTCTAATCTTTGATTTTTTTCAAGTGTGCTCTGCAATTCGGATGATACACTCACTGGATTTTGCTTTTGGAACAAATGATGCAATCTCTTTAATGAATGCAAGTCTATAAATAAGCGAGTGATAAGTTTCCAGCGCTAGTAATAACCCCCTATCTTGCATTTCATAATGCAGTTTTAAGGCTCCCTTTATGCATCCCCTTTCACAGTTTGAAATTATCATCTGACTGTAAATCTGAACATTAGGAACTAAACCTTTCTCTAGTATTAGTTTAAAAATATTATTAGCCTCTTCCAAACTGCCCTTCTTGCAAAGACCATTCATAAGGGTGACGAAGCTTTCAATAATAGGAAGAAAACCCATTTTCTGCATTCTCAAATGCATCTTCAATGCCATATCTACCAATGTATTTTATCACCAATGTATTTTATCACCTTTCTGATGCACTAGTTTATTGCATAAGTTGGAAAGATGCACCAGAGATGGAGCTCTGTATAAGGGAAATTTATCCTTCAAAACTCGAGTTCTTTCATGTTGGGAGTTTTGCAGTCCCTATGTACAACAATAAATAGTGAGTTTCACAACCTGGAGGTTCTTATGCTCCTTTGTAGTACTTTCTTTTCCAAAGAAAAAAATGTATCTTTTATTACAATGCTCCTTTGTAGCACTAAGATTTGACAGCATATTGCATTGCATTATTATCTCATTTATGGATTATAGAATTTTTTAGTGATAAATGAACTTTAAAAACATACTGTGATTTACATTTTTCATAATACCCAGTAATGCTATGGTTCTTACGTTTTGCGGGTTTGAATCACCAATTGGTGGACAGAGATGGGATGGTAGTTCAAGCTGGAGACCCATTGGGAACAATGGGTGATACAGGTTTAGCTACAGGTCCACATTTAGATTGGTAAGCATCTTGTATTTGTTTTAATTTATTGAAAATTCCTAGCTACATTTTTGAAAGAACAAAAATTGTTGCTATTTTTAATTTCTTGTAAGAGAGTTATTTATTGAGGACAAATTCAACTGTTCTAGTATAACTAAAATTAAAGGAGTACCCTCAATAGAAGCTTTGTATATCTCTCAAGTGCATATCTACATGTACTTAGGTCATTGATTACATCGTAGGCTAACATTTGTGTAACTGAATGCAATGCAAACTAGCCCTGGCCCCTAGGTGGAGAATTTTAGAGGGGACATTTAGGCTATGCATTGTGTTGTTTGCAGAACGTCTTTTTATGGGGGTATTGTTCATATGGGAATAAACGTTCAGTAATTGATAGTAAATAGTAAATAAAATCAATTCAGGTAGAGCCAACATTATTAAGTTCCACTGTTATTTGTTTCTTTTAGAGTTTGTTTTATGAATATGATTCATTCTGATTAACAATTGGTAATCATCATAAGGACAGCGGGTGAATTAGAAGGGATATGGAAATGCCTGCTTTGTTGTTGAAATTGAATTTCATGCCCTGGAATTTCCCCGGATTTCTTGGTTATTAAACTTGTGTTAAGATGTCTTCAAGTTTCCTTACTCTTGTGTTAAGATGTCCTTCCTTATGGCAATGACAGCATGCTGTCCACTTCTTCTTTGAGGATTTGGGTGTTTCCTTTGCACACTCATGCTTGCGGAGGAGACTCCCAAAACACAACCTATAAAGTAGGTGAAGAAGGGGTTGAGAAAAAGAGACATGATGTAAGAGACGATAGCAACATGATGTCTATGGAAGGGACATATGTCATGTCGTTTCTTCCAAAGTTGGGTGGAATTTTTTAAATTTTCTATGAGCTAAGGTTGGGTTAGGGTTTTTATTTCTGTGACTGCAATCCGTGCAAGTGTCTGCTTTATATATTTTTGCAATTTTCTTACTTGGGAAAATAATGTTTGCCCAATATATGTGATTTTGGTGACACCAGGTTCTATGGTTGTTGCTAGATGTCTGCGATTCTATGGTTGTCTCGCGGCGTTCTGAGATGAGGGATTCTATATGCTTTTGTAATTTTTTTTTACTTAATCCAATACTTTTTTATTGAATATATATGATTTTCCTGGGACCAGAATTCTATGGCTGTCACTGTATGTCCAGGATTCTATGATTTTGCTGAGATACATCGTTGCTCCTGGCTGAGAGATATTATTATTCTAGAACTTTCTCTTGACTGCGGAGGCTTTAGATTGCTATTGTATAAAAATATAGTTCCATGTCTATTTTTTATCACAGTTCTAACTCAAATTATAAATTGGGTGGGCTGTGGGCTAATGCAAAGTATCTTTCTATGGTTTGTTTGCTTAATGTGCCATGGGCCTAAAGGTTTTGAAGTTTACTCTCTTTTTTTCCTGTTACTTCGGAGTGGCATAGAAAGTTTGTGCTGGATAATTTGACCGAATGGGTGCATGGCTAATTTGATGTAGAGTAGTTTCGAGCCTAACTAATTAGGGAACTCTGTTTGTGATGGTCGCAAGGAGTGATGCCACCATGCAGGAATTTTTCCTTAATCATGTCTGAACTGCCTTTCTCTGTTAGGATTATCCGTTTGTTATCATGGAGACATCTCTCTAATGATATACATCTTGGCAACACTGTGATTCCTGTACAACAATGTTGCTTGAATTATCAGTTACTTGGAAAATGCTAGCAGCTTCCTCTTCACTAAGATTTGACGAATCCTGCACATGTGTTGATGTAGGTGCAAGTGGACACTACTTCTTCCTTGGAGTTGAGACATTTTTGGTATATGGTATATAATTGACTACCAAAATGCAAATAAATAAGCTAGCTCCGAGGAGATAGATAGGCTTTAGGTTATGTAATTTTTAGATGCTTTTTGGTTTTCAAGTAGAGGTATTAAAAACAAAAAAAAATTGTATTGTGCATTTTAGGTTTTGGGATAACTGGTAAGGTTGCAAATGAAGAGTCATTTGTGATGGGACAAATAGGTTTTAGATATAAATACTGGTAAAAAGATCCAAAATTAAATACTTCTTATGAACAGGTTGTTCTTCATTTAACAATATATATAAATGCGCGTGTGGAGAAAATCACCCCCCCCCCCTGAATTCTAATAGATTTCCTGAGAAGCTTCTTCCTTATTTCAATATCTGTCGCATCACAATTCCCTTATTTTATTGGATCGTTTATACTGTTCTGTTTCAGATCTCCCGACAACAACATTGGAAAAATCACATGGTTCAAATTTGTAGATGCCAGTCTCTCTTTGATCAGATATTTTGCTGATACATTGTACACGTTCAAATTATTTTGCTGGTACATGTACACGTTTAAAATATATTAAGTAGTACGCTTACAGTTCTGTGAAGTAGGGTGCCAATTCTTATATTTTGGAACTTTTACGCGAATAGACTTGCATGGAGTATAACATTGAAATAAAATTATATTAACACTAATAGTTTAATGCTATACCTGAGAAAACGTTAATATTTTCCAAGCTATTATACTTTTGGGTGCAGACATATTATATTAATATAGTATTTAATTTTATGTTTCCTAAAACATTAATATTTGCCAAGCTATTATAGCTTTTGGATTAAGATTTGCCAAGCTATTTTTTTTTTAAACACTTACAGCTGTCGGTTAAGTGACGGCCTGTAGGTAATTTTTTTTTTTAAAACACTGATATCCGTCGCTTAACCGACGCCTTAAATTCAACCCCGTTGGGTAACCGACGCTTTAGATGTCTCTTAACCGATGCTTTTCAGGTAATTTTAAAAAAAAAACAACGATATCCGTCGCTTAACCGACGCCTTAAATTCAACCCCGTCGGATAACCGACGCTTTAGATGTCTCTTAACCGACGCTTTTCAGGTCATTTTTTTTAAAAACACTGATATCCATCTCCTCACCGATGCCTTAGATGTCAGATAACCGACGCCTGAAATTTAACCCCGTCGGTAAGGCGACGGTTTTCAGGTGTTTTTTTAAAATTTAATATAAATGTTATGTCGGATAACCGACGCCTTAAATTTAACCCCGTCGGTAAAGTGACGGTTTGCAGGTGATTTTTTTAAAATTTAATATGAATTATATGTCGGATAACCGACGAGTTACATTTAACCAACGGTTAACTGAGGTGTCGGTTAACCGACGGTTGTAAAAAATGTTGGATAACCGACGATAACCAACCGACACTTAAAAAAAATCATAGTGTCATACATGTGACAGGGAAGTGTTAAAAATCCAACAATTCAGCCGTCGGATTTTTGGTCGAAATGTAGTAGTGCATACAGATGAGAAAATCAACACTGCAAAGGAAGAACCTAAGAAACTACCCCTTTAGGAAAAAGTCACTAAGAGAGAAAAGATTAAGCAACTACAGGAGGAAATCTAGGCCCTTCAAGATCAAGAGTAGACTAGAGAAACTGAGGTCAACACACGCTAATCAAAGGAAGCCAAGCTCACAAGCCTTATTCAGCCGCTGCAACAGAAATTTTAAACCATCACGCAGTACTTAGAGGAAGCACCATCAGAACATATCAGTTCCTACCAAGTGGAGCAGTTGGCCGCACAAGTACAAGAGGAAACAGAGGAAGTTGCTAAAGTGAAATAGATGGTGAAGGAATTTTAGGACAAGGTTGGCCCCATCGCTTAGCTTGGGCCTGCACCAGAGGCATAGATTTTGCAAGGCAAGTAAAAGTTTTGTGAAAGGTCATTTTTGCAGACGATTTCCTTTTTAGTTAGAAGTTCAGTATGAGAAACATGTGAGTGTTGGGGGCCTATTTGGCCAGGAAAAAGAAGACAAGGAAGAAGCTAGCACGCAATCCTCGAAGGAAAATCATGCACTTCAAGGAGGAGAGTAGCTTGCAAAGGAAGAAAAGGAACTGACAAAGAGGGATAGAACACATTCACGAAAGAGGAAAGGCAAGCTTGCAAGCATGCAAAGACGATAATTGTTAGAAAGCAACAGGTGAAGATTATGGCTGCTAAAGATGACGTAAGCATGCGGACAACACATGAATGCAGGAATATTTTGTAAGTCAGGACGATACTACCTTATGTCAGTACCTGACAGCTTGTAACCATTTTTTACTATTAATCATGACATGTAACTGATGAGCAGTATGTAGTCGACCCTGTGTGGTCCAGTAGAAGATATAAATAGGAAGAACCCATTATGGATAAGGGTTTGACATTCGTCATTGTTTTTAGAATACTGTCGTTAAGGTCCATCATTTTTGCTTTTTTGTTTATCCTGTTAAGGAATTTAGAGTAAATAGAAGAAAAGGATTTAGAGAAGGGTCAAGTATAAGTAGGAGGCTGTTGAGCCATAGATCTTGCAGCTGTGTGCGCAAACCGCTAGTAGTAGAAGGAATATGCAGCTGAGTGTGCAGAAAGTAAGTAGAAGAGTTGATCCACACTGTGTGTGGATCAGTAAGATTAGATAGAAGAATAAATTAGAGAGAATGAGAGAAGTAAATTGAGTTATAAATACATATCTTAATAACAGTCTGCAGATCCCAGACTGCAAGGTTCTATACACAATTTCTTATGCCAAATGAAGATCACCTTCGTGGTTTTTCCCAGATGTGTTTCCCTATTATTTCCTTTATTGAATGAGTGGTTGTATTGAATGTTTATGTGAATGTTGAAGTAATTTCTTACTGTGTATTGATTAGTTACAATTGAATGTATGCACTATATTAACTAATTAGTGAATGAACGTGAGTTAAAATCATTGCAAGAATATTGTGTATAGTTCATGATTAAACTCATAAGTCAAAGCACAAGTCGCAAACTATCTGTCGGTACAGGGGATCAGCTGTGTTGCACTATTTTTGGGGGTTAAGGACAGTGTTGTGTCGTGTAAACTGGCATACATTTGTGTTTAGTTGCACCAGAATAGACTCCATCATACCAATTTCCTTTATCGAGCACCTTGGTTGTGCACCATGGGACTATAATTCCCTCGCCAAGAGTAGAAACATGGTTCTAGAAGTTACCCATTAGATATCTTGGGTGAGACTGCACCTGCTTTCTAGGTGTTGTCTACTAAGCTTGATCTTCCTGGCCAATGTCTTGTGGTTTTATTGTTGGTATTGTGGTGTTGTTGAATAGCGGGTCTAGACAAGAAGGTGATAGATGCCAATAGGGCCACATGTACCAGTCACTAGAGTGTGGGGAACATGACTAGAGGTTAACTTCCACTTACTGCATTTGCATGCATCCATTTGGGCACCTCCTAAACCAATCCCTACATTTTAGGAGCCACTGGGAGTCCCGGCACCAACCTACTTCAGTTAGTTGGTGTTAGTATTATTTAGTCCGAATTAGCCCTAATTTACATTCAACTAGTTCACAGTCAGTTAATCTAGCGATACCAATGCATGGATAATGCATGGTTGTATGGGGAGGAGTGCTTTTCCTACCTACCTCACTCTCAGTTGCATTGAGTTAACTAGTTGTAATTGGTTGTTGGATTTATTGCTCATCGGGGAGTTGTCTATTTGGACTCTGATATTGATTGGGAGACCTTTAGTTAGAGATTTAGTTAGATATAGTCATATCCACTTGGAGGATTCGAATTCATATCCCATGAATTCAAATTCTACCTATGTAAACTATTGTAACATCAAATATTATTATTGTGAATGATACTATAAATTCCTAAGCAATACCTATCCATTTCTTGTGTGGTTTATTTTTTTCAGTTTGTATCTTCATTCTCCATTTACTGCAAACATTATTAGAACTATCTGCTTGAATATCTAAATGGAATTCAAATTCTAATACTTCGAACGACCCATAATATCTGGGTGACATCTTGGCACAACTTCCAAGATTCAAGGAACTCTTATTTTCCTTCACTCTAAGGTAAACATGATCCCCAACACTGAAATCTATGTTCATCCTATGCTTATTAGCATAGCTTTTCTATCTATCGTGGGCCACCTTCAGATTCTTGTTGATCTTTACAACCTCCTTCTCCATCTCCTTGAGCAAGTCTGGACCAATCACAACCCTATTCACTGGATTATCCCAAGTCACTGGTGTCCTACACCTCATGCCATACAAAGATTCATATGGACTCATCCCGAAGGATGCTTGTTGTCCACTGTTATAAGAAAATTTTACCAAGTGTAAATAATCTTACCACTCAGTTGGCTTGTCCATCACCTACATGCGAAGCATGTCTTCAAGCACTTGGTTAACTCTCTATGTCTGACCATTAGTATGAGGATGGTAGGAAGTGCTAAATTTTAGCTTTGTACCCAAATATGTAAACAATCCCTTCCAAAAATTGGAAGTGAACTTGAAATCTCTGTCAAAGACTATTGCCTTATGCAATCCAGCAATCCAAAAATCTCCTTCATGAAGATATTTGCAATGGCATCGGTCTTATGCGTAGAATTGACCAGTATAAAATGTGCTCTCTTGTCAACCTGTCTAACACAACCATGATGGAATCATGTTGTCTCCAAGTCATTGGAAATGCTATAATAAAATCCATGGAAATAACTTCCCATTTCCATTCTGGAACTAGCAAAGGATGCCACAAACCTGCTGGTTGTTGCTGCTCAACCTTCACCTGCTGGCATTTCATGCATCTTGAAATGTATTCAGTCGTGTCCTTTTTCATTCCTGGCCAAAAGTATTGCTTTCTAGTTGTAGCAATTGTCTTCTGATATCCTGGGTGACTAGAATATGGAGCTTGAGGGATCTCATCCATAAGAATTCTCTTTAAACATGCTACATTTGGAATGTAAATTTTGTTCTTATAGATAAGAAGTCCATCTTCTTCCAATTTATATCCCTCATACCTATTTTCAATTCTTTGTTGCTGCAATTTTTATTTTAACTACACATACACTTCATCTTCAACAACATGATTAACGATCTGCTACCTCAACTATGATTGGAAAATACTAACGGATGCCACATGCATTTCTTTCACCTTCTTGCTGAGTACATCAGCTACCTTATTCTCTTTTCCTTTTATGTGCTTGATTTCAAAATCAAATTCACATAGAAACTCCAGCCATCTATATTCCCTGGCATTCAGAGTAGGTCGATCAAACAAATACTTCATACCACAATGGTCTATCCTTAGCTTGAATATTCTACCCATCAAGTAATGCCTCCACATCTTGAGAGCATTTACTATGGCCGCAAGTTCCAGATCATGAGTAGCATAGTTCTTCTCATGTTCCTTCAACTTTCTTGACTCATAACATATCATGTGGTTGTCTTGCATAAGGACTCCTCCAAGCCCTTGACCGCATGCATCATTACACACCACAAAATCTTTCTCTCAGTCTACAATATTCAAGATTGGTGCACTTGTGAGAAGATTCTTCAACTTCTGGAAGCTTTCTTCACACCTCGGTGTCCAATCAAACTTTATTCCCTTTCGCAAAGAAGTGATTGGATGTGCAACTTTGGAGAATCCTTCAATGAATCTCTTGTACTATCTTGCAAGCCCCATAAAATATCTTACATCTGTAATGTTTATTGGAGTAGGCCAATTCATTATGGATTCAATCTTGTTAGGGTCCACAGATATACCCTCTTTTAAGATAATGTGACCCAAGTACTAAATTTTATCTTTATAGAAGTCATACTTACTCGACTTTGCATACAACCGATGCTCCCTGTGAAATTTTAATTTCAATCTCAAATGCTCTTCATGCTCTTCCTCATTCTTAGAATAAACAAGAATGTCATCAAGGAAAACAAGAACAAACTTGTCCAAATACTTGCTGAAGACACTATTAATAAGGCACATAAATGTAACCGGTGCATTTGTGATACCAAATGGTACCACTACAAACTCATAATGTCCATACCTTTTCCTAAAGGTTGTATTATGAATGTATTCATCCTTGATTCTCTCCTGATGGCAACCTGACCTCAAGTCAATCTTAGAAAATACCTTTTCTCCCCTCAGTTGATCAAAGAGGTCATCAATCCTAGGAAAATGATACTTGTTCTTTACCATAACTTTGTTCAGTTGTCTGTAATCAATACACAATATGAGTGTACCATATTTCTTATTTACAAACAGAACTAGTGCTCCCCAATGAGACACACTCATCCTGATATACTTTTTCTCCAACAACTCTTGCAGTTGCATCTTTAGCTCTAGTATTTCTTGTGTACTCATCCTGTAGGGTTTCTTGGACACTGGTGATGCTCTTGGCACAATTTCAATTATGAAGTCAATGTATCTCTTTGTAGGAAACCCCGGAATGTTATTAGGAAAAACATCCTAGAATTCTTGCAATACCTGGAAGTCCCCCAACCTAGGATTTTCAGTCTCCGATGCGTCTGCAATATGAGCTGCATACAACTAGCAACCCTTCCTAAAAAATTTCTTCAACAATATTGCTGAAATCTGCCTCACAAAAATTACCTTTTCAATACCTCTTACCACTCTCGGGTTCCCTTCTTCATCCATTAATTCAAAATTATTATGGCAACAATCAAGATTTACCCTGTTGCTTGACAATGGCGCCAAAAGATGTTTCCACCTTTCACACACCTAGGGGGGAACATGGCAGAAATATTCAAGCCACTCGATGTGTCCTTCCAGGCAAGTCTCGAGTCAAGGCTGTCACCTTGTTCTTGACTCCTCCGTTTAGGAAAACTCCTAATGAAACCAAGGGGGGTAGACCCTAAGAGTTACTAAGGCTGGTTACTTAACTGATGATGGTATTAAATGCGTAAATTTTTTAGGATTTTTGACAAATGAATTCGACACAAGATATTTGCAAGATTTGTTATACCACAACAACATAGAAATCAAAACTTGATAACCAATAATGTAGAAACATATGATAATATCAAATAGATCAGTGCCAATAATGGAGTCAACAAATGAGATTGTTGTTGAAATACAAATTGGTGTTGCAAGTGCTCTTGGTTAAATTTTAAGTTAATGTATGATGAGTGAATTAAATTAGGTGGGGGGACTCCAGATATACCCTGGGGGTACTTGGAGTATGTCCAAAAGTAACAACTGCTATGGCTACCCGCAAAGAATTTGTGGGATGAATGGAGTCTCTGAGACTATATTCATAATACACCTGCTAGGATGTAACAGAGATCGGTGCCTCGAGGTCATTGTCTAGTAGTTCCCACTTCCTTTGGGTATTTTTCCACCATTTACGGTTTAATCGAGGTGTTGGATTTTCTCCTAAGGTGGTTAATTGGGGAAATTTAATCCTAATTATTATAGTCACTTGTGTTTCTTTTGATATAGCTTGACTGATCAAACGAACTGTAGCCACGTGCAGAGCATACACACCGGACTCTTGTCAATTTTAGTAAATTTTAAGTCGTCTTCTTTGTTAAAAAAGGAAAACCTCCAGGAATCTCTTTCGATCCAAGTGGACCTCAATATGGAAAGAAAGGAGGGGCTAATTTTAGATGATAAAAAATAGAAATAAAACAAACATCAAAACACAACTCACATGTTGTCTAATTAGTCCTACCATGCATCTCTTTCCCCTTTTGGGTCAATCGGGAAGTCATGGGGTAAGTAGTATGATTAATTTGAATTTTTAAAAGATATTGAACTGCTTATGATTCAAAGTATACAATGCTGCAATACAAGACAAAACTAGAAAAAGTGAAAAAGTGCAAAAATCACAAAACGCAGGATTCCCCCTGGGGGGATGGGGAGCTGGCTCGAAAGTGCCTACTCAAATTTTATTATCATTATTAAGGGTTACAATAATTAGCAAATTAATTGAAAAAATTCTGCTTGGTTCTTATACTGAATGAACCCAAGGGATTACAAAGTAAAACAATAATGACTACAGAATAAGGGGAGACCCTTGGGGGGTTTCGAATGGCCCAACAATTTCTTTTCAAACAGCACCTCCTCCTCTTTTAGGATGGACCTCATAAAAACCAGAAATCTTCAGTTAGAGTAAAGTTCCAAAAACACTTTAAAAATGTCTTTGGACAACCCCTAAAAAACTACCAAAAAAGACTACATTAAAGTACTCTTTAAGAAAACGCAAATATAACTCAGGAGGGCAAGTCCTCTTGAGGATCTTGGATAGATTTGGGGAAGCCAAAGCAATGTGCACTTTAGATGCTGGATTTAACTTTTAATAAATAAATACTGTTCACTTTAAACAAGCTTTTGATTTGGCTTAAAACTGCTTATAAAAATGAAAGACTTTTAATGCTATGATCTAGTTTTTTTTTAAGAGAAAGGACTTGAATCTTTTTCTTAAATGAAACTAAATCTATATATGAAACTCCTATATGTTCAGATAAAAAAATATATCAACTTTGAAATAATAGATCTAAAATATAAAATCCAAATAACCAAGGAAGTGTTGATGAAAAAGGAGGAAGAGTGAAGAGGTGGCTTGGTGCCCGAATGATCAAGCATGGAGCTTTCCGGTGGAATGTCGAGGGACTATGCCTTTGAGAAAGTTTGGAGAAAGTGTGGAAGAAAACTATATCAGCACCCTCTCCAACCTAGGAACCTACAACTAATCCAAAGGCTTGCCAAGATGCTTGTGAGATCCGGTGAATACATAAACAAAGATATTAGAATAACATGCATATAATCTTATAAAACATGTTAAATCTAGATATCTAGACATGCAAAAAATAAAAATAGATAGCCAATAAAATTTTTAACAAATTCCGTTCCTATCAATATCATAATAAACTTATTATGAATCTTTATCACTAGATCCACACTATCAAAATAACCAAGTTATGAACACATATACAGGTTACCTCAGTGAAACATGGCAATGCTCATCCACACATAATAACATGACACCATCTTTCCTTCAAAGATTCTCTTTATTTCAACACAAAGGATTATCAATACAATATTACACAATAGTAATCATTTCTTCCCAGCTCTAACAAGCTTGGAACAAGAAAAGGATGCCTTATTTATAGCCATATTGGCCAAGAGGGGTGCATTCCTGACTAAAAGAGAGGCTGAAGATGATAGAGAGTCAAGCTGAGTCTGATATGATGATGAACTGAGTCTAACTGGATGACCTAAGTCTAAATAGACTAGAACTGGAAGTCAGAGTGACACCTCACTTAGTGAACTAAACCAACCAACAAATAACTCCCATCTTGATCCACACGTGTGCAGGAGAGAAAGGAGGGTGCAACCCTAGATCTGCACGAGCCATCTCCTCTTCAGCCCTGATCATGCCTTCAGTCAAGGAATGGGAACTCCTGGTCAATCTAAAGCTAATGAGACTGAATTTAGTCAAATTGGAGCAAAATCCACCGATTTAGGAATTTGGATTTGCTCCATTATTTAATTAATTTTTAATTAAATTAATTAATATTTGATTTTTTTGGATTTTCTCACCTGAGTGATGGAAAAATCACTCAAAAATTAGGAAAAGAGGGTTTATGGGTTTACTGGGTGCTCTGAGTTAGAAAATGAGCACCCCCATGACTGAATCTAACTTTTAACCCCACTTTTATTACAAGACCAATTTTACCATTTAGACTATTAAAAAATAGCTTAAGTTTTGTCGGGGACTTAGCACATGTTCATATGACTCGACCATAATTCCTAGCATGTTTATACATTGACACACAAACTCTAATAACCTCAATATTCCTAAATTCCAAACTGACCACCACAACATTGGAGGTATTGAGTGAAAAACTCAGAAATTATCAGTTGTTTATTCAACAACCAATAATAACCAAGGGAAAAAAAACTCTAGGCCAATTGGATTGACAAATAAAGTCAAATAGAACAAGTCTTTTACAGACACTACCATGCTAGAACATTTTATTAAATCTCCCCCAAGAGGGTATGAACATTTGGTAGATAAACAAAACACTTCCCAGAAGCAAGTCTGAACATCTTCTGAAGTCCAAACAAATCATCTTTGTCTGGTTCAACAGGCTCACTTGATAACAATGACTAAGTACAACTTAGGTGGTAACATCTGGCTCCATCTATGGGATGTGTGCTCAATATGGTCATAGGGAAAGGAGAGGATATGAGAACAACATAATCTCTGGTTTATACACCCTGTAAAAAAATATTAGCTTGACAAGAAAACATCAGTAGCACAAGCTTTAAAAAAAACAAATGAACCATTAAGCTGATTTATTTAAACAAAAGAACTGTAACTAACTAATGAACAAAAAGTTTTGTTATAGCTAAGTACAAAACAGAAATGCGGAAAGTAAATTCTCTCTTTTAAGGAAATTATTTTCCTACTCTAAGCATGATATAAAAAGGCTAGGTGTAATAAAAAATCCAATGTAACCACCTAAGCTTTTTATTAACATAATGTTTTTCTTCATTGTCTTTGGTTACCAGCCAAAGTAAGGATACTTTATTCAAAAAATGCAAACCTGCGTGATGATTCAGAATGGAAAGGATAGATGGGAGATCATCAGAATATAATACTTCATCAAATTGCTTCCCAAATTGGCATATGCTTGTGCATGCTGCTTCTATCCATGAATGTATAGGACTGATATACCAATCAGCAAGATGAGGTAGACTGACTATATCATCATACTAATCATCAGGTCTTATCAAATGACAACTCATTTCATAAGCCCCAAGTAGCCCCAAATCATAAAAAACCTCTGAACCAGAAAATGCAGGCTCAGGATGACCCTCCACCGGTTGTATCAAATTTGACTCTTCGATGCATTCCCTCTCAAGGTATTCATTCCTAATATTTGTGTGTGTTTTAGGATGATAGGGACTTGAATGATTATATGAAAGCTTTGCATGCTCCTCTTCCATACTGAGACCTATCGAAGTTCCTAAGTGAACACTCCCTTCTGTGGACATGTCACAGATGGGTTTTTCCATAAATTTCCAATATTCATCATCCCCATCCATGTCATATGTTGGGGAGTCCCCATCCATGGCATCATGCTCTTTCCTATCCATGTCTTCCTTCTATTCATAACACTCTTCTTCAGAAAATTTGGTTTCAAAAATGTTACAAGGAAATAAACTTTCCAAACCTTCATCAACATGTGGAGAACAAGGTTTAGTGTCATCACATACCATATTGATCTTATCATAAGTTTCTTTATAGGCTTCTGTAATGGTTTCTTCTTGAGGTAAATATGGAGATAAACTGTGATCATTATAAATAAAATAATCACGAGAACACTCCAAATTTTCAATAGTTTCTATTATTATATCATGAAGAGGATATTCAATATTATCTTCAATCAAGGAAACTTTATGGACATATTCAATTGGATCACTTGGGATGTGTTTCTCAATGGGTTCCTCTAGATTTGCTGAATCTTTATTATTTTCTGTTAAAGTGATATGAGGATGGTTTTCAACAATGTTTCCAAATAAGGGTTCTTCAAGAAACTCTTCAATGTGGTTTTCATGGATGTTCCTATCTTTAGAATCTTGCTTAGTATTGAGAGATACCTCATATTCTTTAATAAGCCGCTTAATTTCTTCCTTTCTTAAGTAACTTAGAGGGACTTCCACACATTCGATGTTGTCTATGACAACACGAGGAATTCTTTGATGGGAGTATCATGGATCTCCTCTTCACTTAAATGTTCAAGAAGGGATTCCAAGTCTTCAATACTTTGTACCATGGAAAAAGGTCCATCATATGTTTCCATGTGATACTCTATCCTAGATATGTAGAAGGTAAATATCTTTAAAAGGAACTTTTTCAAACCATTCATACTAACCCTACCATCACGCCACTACTATAAAAACATCCAAAGGAAGCTTGGAAATGAGGTTATAAATTTATTAGGAAGGCCTTGATAGAACCAACAAAAGGCCTCACCCTGCAAAGTACTAGCAAACATTTCCATCATATTGTCTTCATAAAGCACATTGGATTCAACCATCAAGTGAAGGAAATATTTGACATGCCAGATGGCTGAATCACCATAACTTCCATGAAATACTAGAAGCCATTTATATACATCCCCCACACCATGACCAAAGTTAGGAAAACTCAGGATATTTGAGAAATTGATAGGCTAAAAAAGTCCGGCTATTTGGGCACCACACTACTCCATTAATTCATCCATATAAAAAATTAATAGTATGCATTTGATATAACCATTAAACCTTGTACTAAATAGGTGGAGTTGTCAAGAGATGAGCTTTAAAGGTTTTGATATGTTGCATGGGATCATCTACACACAAAAAAACTTCACAAGTTTATGAGATAACAGGGTTTTATCCATGCAATGAAGTCGCCATGTGAAAAAGAAAAATAAGCATTTATAAATCTTTCACAAAAAATAATTTTTTTCTTTTCTTTGTAAAATAAAAATTGAAAAAAGTCAGTGGAGTCACCAGATGAAAAATAAAGATCTACTCTAAGCATTCATCAAACAAAGTAAAAACAAAAAGGAAGAAAACAAAAATCGTACTCCAAGAATAAAAAGATTTATCCCGACAACAACACCAAAATATGTTGCCACCTTTCACACACTTGGGGGGGAACATGGCAAAAATATTCAACCACTCGTTGTGTCCTTGGGGACAAGTCTCGAGTCAAGGCTGTCACCTTGTTCTTGACTCCTTTGTTTAGGCAAAATCATAATGAATATAAGGGGGGTAGACCCTACGAGTTACTAAGGCTGGTTACTTAAATGATGATGATATTAAATGAGTAATTTTTTTAGGAGTTTTGACAAATGAATTTGACACAAGATATTTGCAAGATTTGTTATACCACAACAACATAGAAATCAAAACTTGATAAGTAGTAATGCAAAAACATATGATAATATCAAATAGATCAATGTCAATAATGGATTCCAAAAAATGAGATTGTTGTTGAAATACAAATGGGTGTTGCAAGTGCTCTTGGTCAAATTTTAAGTTAATGTATGATGAGTGAATTAAATTAGTCAGGGGGAATCCAGATATAACCAGGGGGTACTTGGAGTATGTCCAAAAGTAAAAACCACTACAGCTACCCACAAGGAATGTGTGGGATGAATGGAGTCTCTAAGACTGCGTTCATAATACACCCTCTAGAATGTAACAGAGATGGACGCCTCGAGGTCACTATCCAGTAGTTCCCACTCCCTTTGGGTATTTTTCCACAGTTTACGGTTTAATCGAGGCATTAGATTTTAGCCTGAGGTGTTTAATTGTGAAAGTGAATCCTAATTATTCTAGTCACTCATGTTGCTTTTGAGACATCTTGACTGATCGGATGAACTGCATCCAAGTGCAGAGCATACACACCGGAGTCTTGTCAATTTTAATAAATTTTAAGCTGTATTCTTTGTTAAAAAATGAAAACCTCCAGGAATATCTTTTTTTCCAAGTGGAACTCAATCAGGAAAGCAAGGAGGGGTTAATTTTATATGATAAAAATAAAAAATAAAACAAACATCAAAACACAACTCACAGGTTATCTAATTAGCCCTACCACGCATCTCTTTCTCCTTTTGGGTCAATCGGGAATTCATGGGGTAAGTAGTATGATTAATTTGAATTTTTAAAATATATTGAAATGATTATGATTCAAAGTATACAATTCTGCAATACAAGACAAAACTATAAAAAGTGAAAAGGTGCAAAAATCACAAAATGCAGGATCCCCCCTGGGGGAATGGGGAGCTGGCTCGAAAGAGCCTACTCAAGATTTATTTTTTATTATTAAGTGTGACAATAATCATAAAATGAATTAAAAAAAATCTTCTTGGTTCTTATACCAAATGAAACCAAGGGCTTACAAAGTAAAACAATAATGACTATGAAAGATAGGGAGACCCCTGGGGGGTTTTGAATGGCCCAAAAATCACTTTTTGGAAAGAACCTCCTCATATTTTTGGATGGACCTGCTAAAAAACAGCATGATATAATTAGTTTAAATTTCCCAAAAACACTTTAAAAGTGTCTTTTGACAACCCCCAAAAAACTACCGAAAAAGACTAAGTTAAAGTACGTTTTAAGAAAAGGAAAAAATAACTCAAGAGGACAAGTCTTCTTGAGGATATTAGCTAGATTTGGGGAATCCAATGCAATGTTCACTTTATATGGATTTAAATTTTAATAAATAAAGACTAGTCACTTTAAACAAGCTTTTGATTTGGCTTAAAACTGCTTATAAAAATGAAACACTTTTACTGCTAGATCTAGTTTGTTTTTAAGAGAAAGGACTTGAATATTTTTCTTAAATGAAACTAAATATATGCATGCGACTCCTATATGTTAAGATCTATAAATATATAATATTTGAAACAATATATCTAAAATATAAAATCCAAGTAACCAAGGAAGTGTTGTTGAAAAAGGAGAAAGAGTGAAGAGGTGGCTTAGTGCCCAACTGATCAACCATGGAGCTTTCCGGTGGAATGTTGAGGGACTATGCCTTTGTGAAAGTTTGGAGAAAGTGAGGAAGAAAACTATATCAGTGCCCTCTCCAAGCTAGGAACCTGCAACTAATCGAAAGGCTTGGCAAGATGCTTGTGAGATCCGGTTAATACATAAACAGAGATATTCGAATATCATGCATATAAGCTTATAAAGCATGTTAAATATAGATATCTAGACATGCATAAAAGAAAAATAGATAGACAATAAAATTATTAACAAATTCCTTTCCTATTAATATGATAATAAACTTATTATCAATATTTAGCACTGGATCCACACTATCAAAATAAGAAAGTTCTGAACACAGATACAGGTCACCTCAGTGAAACATGGAAATGCTCATCCAGACATAATAAGATGACACCATGTTGCCACCAAATATTCTCTTTATTTCAACACAAAGGATGATCAATACAATATTACATAATAGCAATCCTTTCTTCCCACCTCTAACTAGCTTGGAAGAGGAAAAAGCTGCTTTATTTATAGCCAGATTGGCCAAGAGGGACGCATGCCTGACTGAAAGAGAGACTGAAGCTGACAGAGAGTCAAGCTGAGCTTGATTTGATGATGAACCAAGTCTAACTAAACTATAACTACAAATCATAGTGACACCTCACTCAGTGAACTGAACCAACCAACAAACAACTCCTAGCTTGATCCACACTTGTGGAGGATAGAGAAAGGAGGGTGCAACCCTAGATCTAGATGAGCCAGTTAAGCTCCTCTTTAGCCCTGATCATGCCTTCAGTTAAGGAATGGGAACTCCTAGTCAATCTGAAGTTGATGAGACTGACTTCAATCAATTCAGTTCAAAATCCACTGATTTAGGAATTTGGATTTGCTCCATTATTTAATTAAATTAATTAATATTTGATTTTTTTGGATTTTCTCACCTGAGTGATGGAAAAAGAAATCAAAAGTTAGGAAAAGTGGGTTTATGGGTTTACCGGGTGCTCTGAGTTAGAAAATGAGCACCCCCATGACTAGATCTGACTTTTAACCCCAATTTTATTACAAGACCAATTTTTCCAATTAGACTATTAAAAAATAGCCTAAGTTTTGTGGAAAAATTAAAATTAAAAATAAAAATAAAAAACAAAACCTAGGGGGACTTAGCACATGTTCATATGACTCAACCATAATTCCTAGCATGTTTATACATTGACACATAGACTCTAATAGCCTCAATAGGCCTAAATTCCAAGCCGGCCACCCCAACTTTGGAGGTATTGAGTGAAAAACTCAGAAATTGTCTGTCATTTATTCAGCAACCAATAATAACCAAGGGAAAAAACACTCTGGGCTGATCGGATTGAAAAATAAAGTCCAAGAGACTGAGTCTTTTACAAACACTACCATGCTAGAACATTTTATTACAACTCCCCCAAGGGGGTATGAACATGTTGTAAATAAAAAGAGCACTTCCCAGAAGCAAGTCTGAAGGTCTTATGAAGTCTGAACAAATCATCTTTGTCCAGTTCACTAGGATCACTTGATAACACTGACTAAGTACAACTTAGGTGGTAACACCTATCTGAGGTGCTCCCACCAAAGGGATTCTCTTTCATTCATATTGAATATGGAAACTCTTTCCTTCATATTTCCATAATAGTCCTGGACTTGGAAATATTTCCTCATCCCAAGAAGCCAAGCTTCATCTTCTTGAACATCCTTTGTCTCACCATTGAAGGTATGTGGCCTTACCTTCTTAAACTCATCAAGTGATCTTTTTATATAATGTTTCTTTCGTTCTCATTAAACCATTAGTATCCCTGGCCCTTTCAATCCTGATGCTGCAACCGGTAGCATTGATACCGCGCTGTAGTGATGGCACCATTATGTAGATACCACTATGTAGCATACTACAATGCTGGTATCTGAGGATACACTTATCTCTTTCTAGACCATCCAGGCCCAATGTTGCAACCCACAGCTCTGAAACCAATCTGTCATGTACCCATACGCCATTATCATGAAGAAATAACAATTTCATCGAGAACCTTTACTGTTCATCGAAACACAGGGCATGGCTGTGAACCACTTCTTAACATTTCCAACATTGGCATGCTCCCTTTCATCTTCCATTGATTAGTTTGACAATATTCTAGGAAATATCTTATAGGATATCAGATGGAGGAGAGAAATCACAACGAAAATAGACCCACAACTGGAATCAAATCAACAACTAAGAATCACCCCACAAAAATCGACGGCGTAGAAGACTTGAGTTACAGGATCGAAAAATATGGAAATCACGATAACACGATCCCACATCCTGCATTCCACACTCTCACATCCCACATGCAGAAATGACCATTGTAGAAATCAAAACCTATGGAGCCACATTCTGCATCGCATAGCCTGCATCCCACATATTGTGGAAAAGTGCGTTGCAGAACAAAAACAGCGAAAAGTTTTAAACCATGAAAAGACATCTCCACATCCCGCATCCCGCAATTGCAGAAATGAATTTGTAGAGGTCCAAATATGCCAAAGGATATCTTCTGCATTCTGCATCCCTCATGCGGAATAAACCACCATGGAAGAAGGTTTCTACTCGAAAAATTGACCTACTAATCGAAGTCTTTAAATAGACTTGGCCATCCAGGACAACATCAATCCGAAATTCCAATCCTACAACTTAGTTTAACAATTCATTGAAGGAAACATACATGGATTCCTATAAATGCAGTTATTCAAAGGAACAATTCATCAATTCACGACATCCAACATGTTCATCATATTCCATCAAGCAATTGCAATGCAAGAAATACAATTGCAGATATTAACATAGACAAGAACACTTATCTTGAGAAGAACTTGTCCCACAACTAGATATGTCATTGCAACATTCCACCGGACCATAGTCTACTGTGCTCATCAATATCTTAGCAACACTGCCACCCATGAGTTGGGCATGATTTCCTCAAGGAACAAGGGAACACTGGTAGACTCATACATAGCCAAGGGTGCAACAAAACTCAGCCAAGCCAACATAGTTGGGTTTGTTATATTTTTATCATTTAAGCAATATGATCGTAGGATCTTAACTGAGAGAATAACATGCACAACCATCAATCACAAGAGACAATAGACACAAGATATTTTCCTTGGGGAAACCATATAGGAGAAAACCTCGCAACTTCCTTAGAGATAGAATGAGCACCAATAGAAAAAGTAAAACCTGAAAACACAAAGATGATCTCCGACAACTGATCTCTCTTAAGATGTGCCAATACTTCCTTTCTCACTCATGTGCCCTAGTTGAGTTAGTGTGTGTGTGTGTAGAAATTAGGAGAGCCTCACTTCTATTTATATTCTTCCATTCACTTTATTTCCACTCCAACAAGTCGGCCTCACTTAACAATTACTTACCAGGGCCGAATTCCCTAGGAGAGTCTAATAACCCTAGTGCCCCACAACTATTGTGACTTTATTCCCCTGATCGATAAGGATGATTAACCTTAAATCAATTGTGGGGACTATTTCCCCGACTTACAATAGAGGGTTAACCTCATTGACTTTACATGACTTTATTATATTAGTGACTCTCCCGATAGGAACATCGGGGTATGACATGACTCAATTACATTAATGATACTTCCTGATAGGAACATTGGGGTACAACACATAAGATATACAAGTGAATACATTCCAAAGTTACAAATACATCAACACTCCCCCTTAACTAGGAATGTATTCTCTTGACACAATTCATCAACACAAGTATTCTTCTCTGGATCATCATCAAAGATGGATCAATATTGGATCATCAATGGATCAACATCAAGTCTAGATCATCACTAGATCATCATCATCACTGCTTCTACTATCCCAATCAAATGGTGTTTTATCTTCATTCTTCTCATCATAGGAAGTTCTACAGAGCCAACCTTTTTTCATGCTGGTTGTAGGCCTAGCCTTCATGTAGGTATTCATCTTATTCAGGACTTATATCTGACCCGGTCAGAAAGGCATGCCTAGCACTGATATCTCACCATGAGAGGAACACATCCACCACCATGTCAGAAAAGCATGCCGAACACTCACATCTAACCATGGGAGGAACACATCCACCACCATGTCAAAAATTCCTAGCACTTTGATCCAACCATGGGAGGAACACATTTAAGAACCATGTTAGAAAGGCCCAACACTTACATTCACTAGCATGATAGGACACACCTACTATCATCTATGAAAATTCCCAGCACTTACAATCACCAGCATGGTAGGACACACCTACTACCATCTGTGAAAAGGCCCAACACTTACAACCACCAGCACGGTAGGGCACACCTACTACCATCTGTGGAAAGGAATCGCACTTACAACCACTAGCATGATAGGACACACCTACTATCATCTGTGGAAAGGCCCAACACTTATAATCACCAGCATGGTAGGACACACCTACTAACATATGTGAAAAGGCCCTGCACTTAAATTTGATCATGTGGGAGCCAATCCCACAATCATATCAGAATGGCTCTACACTTACATCTAATCATGTTGGAGCCAATCCCATAGTCATATAAGAATGGTTCTGTGCTTACATTTGATCATGTGGGAGCCATTAGCATAGTCATATCAAAATGGCTCTGCACCTACATCTGATCATGTGGGAGCCAATCCCATAGTCATATCAGAATGGCTCTATACTTACATTTGACCATGGAAGGAACCAATCCTCTCACCATGTCAGAAGGGCTCTACACTTACATCTGACCATGGAAAGAACCAATCCTATCACCATGTGAGAAGGGTTCATGGAATCATCCCTTCCCCTTGGAAGGAACCTTGATCTCAAGAACACCAAGCTTCTCCCTGAAGTACTCAAACTTCACTTTCTCCATTTCTAGCATAGAATCACATTAGGGCTTATTACATCCAAGGATAACCTGTAATATTTTCCAGGACTGATCACATCCAAGGACAACCTATAGGACCGTTTACATATGAGCCACCTACGAGCTTCACCAGGATTTTATGCTCAGACAACCTATCTCACCGACTATGCTAGAACTCCATCTTTCAAGAGATATCGATTTGGATCAGATACTGGAGCTTCACTGGTCCTCTCTCGACTATACTCAGTGCCATGTAGGAATTCTTCCTACCAAACCAGGAGATCATAATTGATTCCATACTGAATCAACACCCCGAAGTGCTCTTCCTATCAATATCACTTCCTGCCCAATCCGAATCCACATAACCTTCCATGTTAATCTTCTGATTTTCCTCATACTTGAGCCCATAATCAATTGTACCCTTCAGGTACCTCATAATATGCTTTGTAGCAATCAGGTGAACATGTCTCAATGTGTTCACATCAAATCAAATATCTGACCTACACCAATGGACCAATCATCTGACAATACATTGTAGCATCAACCATCTCTGATGAAGCATCACTCAATAGCTTTAGGTTCGATTCCATAGGTGTGGTCATGGCCTTGCAGTCCATCATCCTGAACCTCTTCAGGATATCTACTGCATCCTTCCCTTGTCCCAGGGAAATTCCATCAACATTCTGCCATACCTCCATGCCTAGAAAGTAGTGCATCATACCCAATTCCTTCATCTAGAACTCAGCAACAATATTCCTTCTTGCAACTCTAATGAGTTCCTCTTTTCCTGTTAGGAACAGGTCATTGACATATAATAAGAGCATCACTGGTCTTCCTCCTTCAACCTTGAAGCAAAATTTGGAATCTACTTTACTATTAGTAAATCCTAGAGGCATCAGTAAGTTATCCATCCTATCGTACCATGTCAAATCTCAGGATATTTTGCAGTCACTCCCTCTAAAGTGGAGCATCATTCTACATCTGTCATCTGTACTCTATGCATTGAAACATTCTATACTGGAGTGACAAGTAGCTTCCTCTACTTCTAATATTCTATGTATCCATCTAGGGTCATTGGATACCAAGATCCTCTATCTTGAACCTTTTCAAAAGTTCTTCTCACACCCATATGTGAGCTTGTCACCCTCTATAGGTTTTCATCTTCAACCTTGTAGCAAAGGTTAAGATCTTCATCACTCTAGGTGATCTTCAAGATCCTCATGTATGTGTTATCCCATGGGTTCCTTTTGATCTCGTACAATTCCTTCTTTATTTTGTACACATGAATATTCCTACCATGTGTCTTCACTTCTACTGGCTGCAAATGTCTCCTCATAGTCTATGCCTTCTTTCAGTGAGAAGCCTCATGCTACGAATCTTGCCTTGTATCCCATGATGTTTCCATCTACTGCATGCTAGATCATCTAGATCCATATGGAAGACATTATGGACTTCCCTTTAGGTCTTCATACTTCATCCTAGACATCATTCTTCTTGAATGGGTTTTCTCCTTCCCTTTATTCTTGGCTACTTCTTCATAGCTGGAAGGCTATGGATCAATGATGTCGCTCAATAGTGTCACATAACTGGAGTGTCTCTGAGGCCTCTTTCTTTCTTTGAAATTATCGTCATATTATTCTTCATCTTGGATTCTTTCTCGAGCTGTCGTCACTTATTCTTCATAACAAGTATCTGTTGCCACCTTTAACACACCTGGGTTACGTGGCAAAATATTCAATCCACTCGGTGTGTCCTTGGGGGGAATTCTTGAGTCAAGGATGTCACCTTGTTCTTGACTCCTTTGTTCAAGCTAAATCCTAATGAAGCCAAGGGGGGTAGAACCTATTAAATTACTAAGGTTGATTACTTAGTGTGATGGTGTTATATTGATTAAGTTGTTTAGGAGTTTTGAAATTAACCAGTGGAAACAAAAGATAACAAGATGCAAGATTTAAAGCATATAAGCACAGTAATGATATATATATATATATAATCGAAAGAATTGATCAAATAAATCACCAGTGCCTTAAATGGAGTCAACAAAGAAAATAATGTGCTTGCATGCGCTTGAAAGAATGTTTTACAAATGTCTCTTGGTAGATTTTAAATTAATGTGGAATGTGAATGAATTAAATTAGGTGAAAAGGGGACTCCAGATATACCCGAGGGGTACTTGGAGTATGTCCAAAAGTGAACTTTCATGGCTACCTGCAAGGTGTTTGTTGGCTGGAATGGAGTCTTGAAGACTATTTTTCATAATGCACCCATCAGGGTGTGACAGAGATCGACGCCTCGAGGTCACTTTCCAGTTGTTCCCACTCCTTTGGGTATTTTTCCACCGCTTACAGTTTGTTTGAGGCGTTGGATTTTTTCCCGATGGTTTGTCAATTTGGGAGGTGAAGACTAATTAATCTAGTCATTCAAGTTCTTTTGATGTAGCTTGAATGATCAAACAAACCACAGCCAAGTACAAAGCATGCACACCGAAGTCTTTGTTATTTTTAGAAAATTTTAAAGGAGGTGTTCTTATTAAAAAGAAAACCCTCCAGGAACCTCTTTCATTCCAAGTGGAACCCAATCGAGGAATCAAAGAGGGGTTGATTTTATTATGATTATTAAAACTATTAATGATAGCAGATGAAGCATAAACAAAAAGGAAACCACAATTTTCTAATTAGACTACTACGACCCTTTCTTCACCTCTTGGCTCAAAATGAGGCTCGTGGGGTAGGTATTAAAATTACTTTGAAACCACCAAATATGGAATATGATAATTATTATAAGTCAAAGTATACTACCCCTGCATATTAGAACTACACTAGATTGAAAAAAGATGAAAAAATGTAAAAAATGACACAAACACGAATTCCCCCAGGGGGGATGGTGAATAGGCTCAAAAGAGCCTATTAGAAAAGATTTTTATTTTTATTAGAAGAAATTACAAAATCATAAAAATTAAATTAATACACTTTTACCTTATACGGAATGAGACCAAAGGTTTACAAATTGCAAAATTTTGAAATTTTGGGAAGACGAAGACCCCCTAAGGGGTTTCGAATGGTTCAAAAATGCTTTCCGGACAGCACCTCCTCCTATTTTTTGTTACACCTACTAAAAAAATCAAACTTATCATAGTTAAATATGCTCAAAATTACTTTGAAATTAATTTTGGATGAACACACTTTTTACCCAAAAGTTCTAAGTTAAAACTAGTTTTTAAAGAAGCAGAAAAAGAACCAAGGAAAGAAAGATTTGCTTGGGATCTTGGCCTGAATTTGGGGAGGCCAATATGAAGCACTTTAATTTATGAATATACTTTTTTATATTCTAAGGAAACAACCATGCATTCAACAAGCTTTAGATATACTTTCACAGCCGTGAAAAATGACAATTTTCCCTAAAACTAGATCTTGAATGCTTGTAAAATTTCTTTAGGAATGAGATCTATTTTATGAGATTTAAGGCAGTAATATATATGTAAAATGAATTATAAAATTGATATATCTAAACAATTTTAAATATGCAAAACAAGTAACCAGACTAATTTTAAAAAATTTGAAGGAGGAAGAGGAAAAGAAGAGCGCTTGTTGCTGGAATGGATCTGCCAAAAATAATAGTTAGTGGAATGCCGAGGGACAATGCCTTCACAAAAAATTCATATTCCTAGTGTATTCAATCTATATCCGTAGTTTTTCCAACCCTTGCTACCTTAAAACTAACAAACAATCCTACACAAAAACCTTATGAGATCTGGATAGAGATATATGAAAAAAGATAGGGATTGCATGCAAATAAACTTATTTAAACATGTATAATATGAATCTTCAAACATATATACTATGCGATATTGAAAAATAAGTAATCTTACTTTCCCAACTATACTCCTACCGATTCAACTGAATCATTCAAGCTAGACCCGATTTAGACGTAGAAATTGAGAGAAAGACATCGGTAACAGAAAGCTGCAAGACAATGTTAATTCCACACATATAAGAGCATTACACCATTTTAGCCTCCAAATGTTCACTTTATTCCAATAGAAAAAGATATTACATAGTATTACAATAGAAATAGCTCCTCAATCCAACTCTAGCTAACTCGAAAAGGAGGCATCCATGCTTTATTTATACAAAAAATTGAAACCCGATCCCAGAGGGGCCACAAATCCCAAGGAGATAGACAACTACAGCTGAAGGAGAGTTCATCAATGCCTGATCTAAAGCTGAACTGAGCTTCCACTGAGTCTAAATGTCAATCAGAGGGCTGATTGAGCTGACTCATCAACCTGTTGACTGAATCATCAACCACAGAGCTTCCAGAAGATCCCACACATGTGGAGGAGAGAGGGAGGGTGCAATTCCCAAGATTGCATGTTGTTGTGCACTCCTAGATCAGCCCAGATCACCTCCTTCAGTTATTCAATTATTAGATCCAGTCAATCCCAAGATTATGAGACTGATTTTAGTCAAATTGGAGCAAATCCCAATGATTTAGGATTTGGGGTTTTCTCCATTAATTAATTAATTCATTAATTAAATAATCAATATTTTATTTTTAGGGATTTTTGACCTGAGTGATGGACAAATCACTTAAAACTTAGAAAAAGTGGATCTATGGGTTTACATGGTACTATTAGATTGAAAATGAGCACCCCCATCACTAAAACCGATTATTAGGCCCGCTTTTATTACAAAACCAATTTTTCCAATTAGACTATTAAAAAACAGCCTAAGTTTTATGGAAAAATTAAAATTTAAAAAACTTTAAAAAATTAAAAACCTAGGGGGACTTAGACATGTTCATATGACTCGAACATGATTCCTAACATGTTTATACATTGACACATAGAGTCTAATAAACTCAATACTCCTAAATTCCAAGCCGACCACCCCAACTTTGGAGGTATTGAGTGAAAAGCTAAAAAATTATCCTTCATTTATTCAGCAACCAATAATAACCAAGGGAAAAAAAACCCTAGGCTGATTGGATTGAAAAATAAAGTCTAAAAGATCTATTCTTTTACAGAAACTATCATGATAGAACATCTTATTACAAATCCCCCACGGGGTATGAACATGTGATATAGTACAACAAGCACTTCCCATAAGCACTTCCGAAGGTCTTCTGAAGTCCGAACAAATCATCTTTTTCCGGTTCACCAGGCTCACTTGATAAAAAACCACTAAGTACAACTTAGGTGGTAACATTATCATCTTTCTTTGCTTGTAGGTGATTGTACATGACCTTTCCTACAAGTCAGATTCACCAGTTGTATGATTAGAAACATTTCATAATGCATATTCATAACGGTAAATTATTATGCATAGATATATAATCATGCAACTATTTTAGTTAATACAACATTCATCCATATCTCACAGAAACGTTTCTAGATGCCTTCCATCTCTACCAAGACATCATTGAGATTATGCACTAATCCAATATGTCAGCAAAGACGTTTCATTCTATATAAGTAGCAATGGAGATTTGTATAGCACCATGAGCTACTTACCCATCACATGCATATTAGTAGTATATTGTCATTAATGAAAACATTCTATCATGAATAATACATCAACTGAATATAAACAAAAGCATAACAAAACAATATCATGAAATGAAAATTGAATACTTGTCTTTATTTGTTTCATGGGTAGACTCCTTCTTTCAGCTTCATCGTCTTATTTATTCATAATAGCATCATTTCTTATCCAAATGATCAATATGGATAAGAGGTTCTTCAAGAATTGAGCTCTTCATATTCCTCATTGCTTAAGGGATCTTCTTTGCATCGTGAGAGCTTGATATTCAACTGCTCCCATATTCTCTTTATCTTATTATGAGCCGAGCTTTGTCTTGTGTGTGCTCTTCCCAGATTATGCTAAAGGTAATCACTTCCCTCTGGAACACATTACTCGAATGAATAAATCCCTTGATCCTGGGACACCATTCAAGGTGGTTATCACAACTTCTGTATTCTCTACTTCTTCATCCACTTCTTCAAGTTGTTCTTTGATTTGAAAGACCTTTGTAAATTATGACTGTATGGTCTCTACATTCTATATCTTCACATTCTTCAACTGGTTTCTCAAAGTCATCTTCTGATTTATGTTCTTCCCGTCAAATATATTAGTCAAGGAATCAAACATCTCTTTAGGTATATTTAGGGAATACACTTTTGGTGTAAGGTGAACCTTGATTGAATTAGCAATGATATTCTTGTCCTTGACCAAGTACTTCTTGTGTAAGGTTCTTGGCCTCATATCCCTCTGGATCTAGAACCTCTCCACTTATGTAGGCGTCCAATTAATTTTCTTCAAGAACCAGTGAAATCCTATAGTTCCATGCTCATAAATGTTTATCTTCACCAATATTGTAATCCAGCTGGTGTGATTAGTCATCTTGAAATGAGAATGACAAATGTAAATAGAAAAAGACTATATCTTATCAATTTGAGGTGTCCGTCCTGGTTTCGGATCTGGCTGATCTAGTGTTTGTCAGAGAAACCCTAATTTTAAAAAGTTGGAATTTCAAACTTCTGATTGGATATAAATATGCACCTCCTCAAGAGAAGTTGTCCAGTGTACTCCTTTTCTGAAAACAGTGGAGGGAAACTCCCAGAACAGGAAGCCCTGGTTTTCCAATTTCTTCTCCAGAAATTCCTGATACTATTTCTGTGGTATATATAAAATTATAACTAATATGTGTCTAAACTTTCATATTGAGGTAGCCTCATCTTTACTCTTTCCAAAAAAATAGGTTTTATTAGAATTGGTTTCACCAATTTGGACTTATGATATTTTTCCCACGGTGACTTCATTTAGTACTATTCAGCATAGAAAACTTGTATGGACTTCCATGTGTCACTATTTTACCTTCAGGGTTTGAATGTCTTACCAAAAAAATTACAGTCCATTCCCTTTCTGAAAAATATTGTAAAATTTCATTTGGACCTTCCTAACCCAAGATATAGCAATTCACCCTAGGTGTCCTGTTTAGGGATCAATCCTGGAAGAGGTTGGAACCCTAATTTGGAGGAATCATATCTCCCAGAATATAGCGAATATGAGGCTGAAAATTTTACATAGTGGAGACTAGGAAATTATGTTCATCCTGTGAAACTTTCAGGTCCCAATAATTCTCCAATATCGATATATAGTGAATGTTCCAAAACTTCCTGTTTTAGTATTTTAGGGTTTTTAGGCCCGGGGTCAAATTAGGGTTTGACTTTCCTGAAGTTTTACTAAACCAAAAATATTGAAATTGGTCTCTAAATTTTGATTTTGATGAGGAGATAAATCCTATGCTGGGATCATTCAAAAATTCCTCTTCTATAAAAATCCCTAATTTCCAGCACCAAAAACTGAAAATGCCTCAAATCAAATTCTGCTTCGATAGAAAGATGTGCCCTTCAATGGAGAGTCAACCTAGCCTCCTTTTTCTAATGGATTGTGGAGAGAGACCCAAAAGGTAAGAATACCTATATTCTACATTTGCACATTGTCTTCTTCTTAGGTTAGCTCTGATACCATGTTATATTTTAATCGTTTAAGCAATATGATCTTAGGATCTTAACTGAGAGAATAACATGCACAACAGTTAATCACAAGAGATAATAGACAAAAGAGATTTTCCTCGGGAAAATCATCAAGGATAAAACCACACAACTTCCTTAGAGATAGAATGAGCACCAATAACAAAAATTAAAACCCAAAAACATAAAGATGATCTCTGACAGCTGATATCTCTCACTTGTGCCAGCACTTCCTCTCTCACTCGTGCACCCTAGTTGAGTGAGTGTGTGAATGTGTAGAAATGAGGAGAGCCTTACTTATATTTAGATTATTTTGTTGAATTTATTTCCACTCCAACAAGTTGGCCTCACTTAACAATTACTTACCAGATTCAACTTCTCTAGGAGAGTCTAATAACCCTAATGCCCCACAACTATGGGGACTTTAACCCCCTGATCAACAAGGAGGGTTAACCTTAACTCAATGGTGGGGAATATTTGCCCAACTTACAATAGAGGGTTAACCTCATTGAATTTTCACGAATTTATTATATTAATGAATATCTCAATAGGAACATTGGGGTATGACATACCTCAATTACATTAATGATACTTCCCGATAGGAACATCGAGGTACAATACATAAGATATACAAGTGAATACATTTAGACATTACAAATGCATCAACACAGTTTATCATGCAGTAAGGGGAAACAACCAATATATCGGTTTCACAGGCCACTCATCCAATCCATCTCATAGTTGGGTTTCAGAAATTGTTCATAGTCAATCCAACAATCACCTTAAGGACCAGTCAAGAAACAGATGGGTTTATTAGACTATACATAGTCATGCCATCTCACTACTAGGTTTATTAGGATACCTAGCTAAGCTAGCATTCACCGTTGGGTTTATTATACTATCCAACCAAAGGTTACTCACAAGGTCAAACTCAACAAGATGCGTCCAATCCAACAAATGGGTTTATCAGGCTACCATCCAATCCATCTTTCCAGTTGGGTTTATCAGGCTTCTAAGGTAGTGGGAAGGAAGAACTTCTAAGCTAGTGAGCTCATCTACAGAGCTAATAAGACCTTCAAAATACCCTTATAGCCTATATTACCCACTACTTGCACACTGAACACAAGGAAGTGTCTCATTCTCTGCTCCACAGTCCCTCAGGCTACACCTCCCCTTCCAATTCTCTTCAGGATGTGCATAGAAGATCCACCAACTAATCTTATCTTATTGTGAAGTTCCACACTAGGTTTATCAAGCACATTCTACATCTCTCCCAATCCTAATTCTTGTAGATATTTCAGACCCAAAACAGGGCGCACAACACAAAAACCAGAGGGAGACTCCACAACATAGGATTTACTCTCGAACATGAGTAACATGGTCTCATACACTATGTAGTTAAGATAACGCTGCAACATAGAAACCACAGCCTCTCCCCAAGGAAAACACTTGAAGAACACAAATTATACATACAAGAAGAACTCAACTACTATTGTACAGGAATAAACACCTTATAATCGAAGATCTGGGGTTACCAACATACTCATGAAACTTGCAGGCAATCGACTCTAGAGTACAGAAAAGGAAATAGGAGGATAGGAATGACTCACCTGATACAAGACAATTGATCCTAGCTTGTCCTCTTCCGCTCTGCTTCTCCTCCAAAGCCTTCTAGGATGCTTCTCCTTCACCTGTCAAGAGCAAATCTTCCCAAATGCACGATGATACATGCATATAAAACATGTTAGATAAATCATATATAGAGTGCTTAATCATAAGTATTCATAAAACCATGATACATGAAAGACATTCAAGACACATATGGAAGAAGGATTCTCTTTATTAAAAATAATGAATGAGTTCATATTACAACCCAACGCCTGAGACAAGGACTCCTCTGCAACCAAAGGATTCTAAGTTCCACTGCTCCAAAGACTTCTGAATAGACTCCACCAACATAACTTTTCTCTCCATGTATGATTGATTAATACCATCCCCAAGGCCTTTATTTATACTTGGTGAAATAAGGCAGTTTCGAGGATTGACGAGGTTGAGACAGTTAAGGTGATTATGGTTAAGGGCTTAACAAATCTCAAATAATCGTGATTTATTATTTTTAAAGTCAAAGGAAGGTGTACGCAGGTATTAATATTGGCAACTAACGTATGAAATGCGAGTTGCTATAAGGGGAACTCACATACAAATGTGTACGCGAGATGCAATTACCAATACTCGCATACAATACGTGACATGATTTAATAAAATGCGCGTATGTATGTGAGTTGCATATAATAAAAGGCGCGTACAACACTTGACATATTCTAAGATAAAAATAACCAGCTGGATGGATGCATTAGAGGAATTTTGGGGTCTAAAATGGGCCTCCTAAGGAAAATAATAAAATAATAGTTAAAATAATAAAATAATGGTTAAAATAATAAAATAATATTAATTAATTTTGGAGGAAGAAAGAAAAAAACTACTTTTTGTGTTTGTATTTTCGACATATCTCCCTGTGTTTTTACTCAAATTTCGATTGGGAGAGCTCGTTGGATGCGGAATTTGATTCCGCATCCAACGAGTACCCACTCTGCATACTTTTGACGGACCCCGCTACCCCAAAAACAAGAAATACCTGAAAAAATGTGATGATGAATACCTGAAAAAACGTGATGATGATGTCATCATCACATTTTTTCAGGTATTTCTTATTTTTGGGGTAGCGGGGTCCATCAAAAGTATGCAGTGTGGGTACTCCTTGGATGCGGAATCAAATTCCGCATCCAACGAGCTCTCCCAATCGAAATTTGAGTAAAAACACAATGAGATATGTCAAAAATACGAACAAAAAAAGTAGTTTTTTTTAATGACAAATATGCCAATTCAACCATTATGGTTGACTTATTTTATTGAAATTCTATTGGTTCTTGAATTCCAACTCACAAAAACTTATTTTGGCACATTTTCTTATAAGGCCCATTTTAGACCCCAAATTTCCTCTAATGAATATGCCCATCTATAGTGTTTTAGGAAACCTTCAATCCATAAATGTCCTTTTGTGTGCCAACATAAGGAATGTTGGCACTCGGACGGAGAAGTGCCATTCAAGTGGATAACAAATTCCCCCTAATGTGTGAGGTCAGAGGGAAGCGATGGCCGAAATACATTACAATCTTTATCTTTGGATAACTCATAAATCCAATGGAGCAGAGGTAGTACCTGAAACAAATACATAATAATGTCAGATACAAAGTCATATCTGAGGATTCTATGTTCAATTTACTGGAACACTAGCTCCTTTACAATATTTGAGTACATCATATGATACGGGTATTAAACCACGTATATTACAAATGTGGATCGAAGCCACAATATACAATCATGATGAGTCTTCAAAGATCTGGAAGCTGTGTACATGAATAGAATGTAATCTTGCGCAACTTAGTCCAGAGGTGAGGAAGTAAGGTCTTCATAAACTATCCCAAAGAACCAGTACAATCCAGGACATGTGACTGAAAGTAGGTTGAAGTCGAACATGGAAATGATTCAATAGTTTGTCAATCAATAAGTAATAATTAACAACTGAAGCAAAGGAATTCACCAACGAGGGAAGTGAATCCTGAGGTACGATCGTCAAAACTCTAGGTATTCGTCATCAGGAAGTACTGAAACGAAACCATGTTGTGATAAGGAAGGAAATAGATCCTCCAATGGATCACAAGAGTGACTAGGAACTAGGTAAAAGAAGGGAGACACAATAGATAACAGATATAACAAGGATGGGATCAGGATATAGATCAAACATTGGGTAAAGTCCTTGAACAATGAGCACAACACAGAGATGACCCAAGGAAGCTTTTAACTTATAGATAGAACAACTAGACTTATCTGTCATGTAGGAAACATGATCAGATTCCCCAGGTATAATGGACAAGAGGAGGAGGAGGAAACTCAAAGTAATAGCTAAATGAAAAGTGAAAACTGAAACATGGGTATCAAAAAAGACAAAAAATGCTATGTTCAAGGATGACATGCTGCCACTACTGAAAACAAGAGAAAACTTCTTCCTTAACTTTCCTGTTAAATTTTAACGAGCCCAGGAAAGTCAACTCGGATCCCTCTTCATTTTTTAACAAGCTTGAAGAGACGGGAAAATAATGCTTGATATTGTCACTGATTCGTTGATTTAATGAGCCCGAACTAGTACATGCTCAGTTGGTGTTTTCACATTTAGAGAGTCTGAAAAACTCCAAAGAAGACTCTAGGGGGGTCCTTTTTCATCCAATTTAGTCTCCTAAGGCTGAAAAAGTATAAAACATACCACAGAAGAACTCTCTTAACTTCCATACAAGAAAAGGTGAACCTTTTTCGTACTTAGTCAGGGAGGTCCGAAAAAGGTTAAATTACAACCTACCCAATGCTCCTTCCAAAACCGCATAGAATAGCTTGCATTTTACGAGTGTGAAGGAAATAAAGATCACTCGAAAAGATCCATTTGATTAGGAGAAATGGGGCTTACAACAATAAACTCATTGCTTTGTTCTTAAGTGTTTAATGAGCATGACAAAGACACAAAGTACACTCGAAACCTTTTTCATGTTTAGGTCTAGAGCACGAAAAAGAGAAAACTAAGCTCATACCAGGTGTTCCTTTTCCATAAATTTAGTCCCTTAGGTCCAGAAAAGTGATAAACCTATACCTGAGAATAATCTTCTCAATTCAAAAATAAAAGAGAGGGATCCTTTCTTGTATTATTTCGCATGGTCCGAGAAAGAGATAACCTACCACCAATGCGGATGCCCATTCACATATTCTTAACAAGTTTGAACGAACAAGTTAACTCGGCAGTCAAGTTTGTTTTGAAGGAGTCAGACCTGGGCCTAAAGAAACTCCATAAGGGCAGGGAGTCCTATAAAGGGATAGCTTGTAAAAAGAGATTCAAAAGAAGCTCTATTTGGTGTGAAAAATAGCTAAAAGGACACCCCTGTACCTAAAACAGTTTTGGCATGAGTACCAAAGAACAACATAGGCTTTGAAGGAAGATACTCATGAAAAGAGGGTCCTATCCACGGAAGAACAATGGTAAAAATGGGGAACTAATGGTTTATAATACCATAGCCCATGGAAAAATGTTTATTGCTAAGGTTAATGTGGAGTGAATATAGATGCCAAAAATGTATTGGAAATGACAAAACCACCCTATTGGAGCAACAACACTTTATAATTATGAAAAACCTGTTTCAAAAGCAAAAAGAAATATGGTATTAGTTGAATGGATTTTCAAACTATAGGAAAAACCCACTTGGAGAAATAAAATTTCTATAAATAGTTGAAAATCAAAACAAAACTTACCATTTGGAATTATTATCCATAAAAAGCATGTTTTTCCCTCTACCTTTCTTTGATCATTGTGGACAATCTAGTAGACAAAATCAAATTCCACAAGTTGCAGGTAAGCCTACACCCCAAGCTCTTCATTTTGATCCTAGCAATTATTAATTTTGAGTCCCAATTTCATGATTAAAAGCATCCTAAAGCATGTCACGGCACGTACGCGGTTTCATAGTGTAAAGAATCGCGTACACACGTTTTGTATGTGGGTTTCCTTTATAAATAGTCGCGTACAGTAGGCGACATGTCTAACTAGACAGTCATGGGTACTGCTTGAAGGATAAAATGCTAAATATAGTCAAAAAAATATGAAACTTTATATGAAATTGATGAATCAAATTACTTGTTTTGCTAGGTGTGAAGATGGTGCTGGAATGGAGGGAACGGGAACATGAAACAATGGACCAAGAAGCACTCCAAAGTGTGCCCACTATACAAGCATTGCGAACAAGTGTGCTTTTAAAGTTCTTTTGCACATCACCCATGCGGGCCAATGTCCGCTTACTTGAGTTGATGATAAACTATTGGGATCACGATTTCGGGATGTTTGACCTATAGGGTGAGACTTTGGAGATTACTACTGAGGACATGTATTTCATTACTAGTCTATCACGACGAGGAGCACCGGTCAACTTAGAGGGCACTGGCCGGGGTGGTGACCCTTTAAGTGTCCAGAACTATATAGATGTGTTTTGCACACCAGGTACCCAAAAGAGAGGGAGATGTGTCCCTATTGTACATATCCATGACTTTACTCTATAGGTACTTACGAGCACCATCGTGAGTACTGTAGGATCCTCCTCATTACATTTGGCTACCCGAAACCAAATGAGGTTGGTGGTAGATTGTTTTCATGGTGCCCTCTGTGATTGGTGTTCAGGATTTGTCCCTATCATGAAGAGACAACTGTCTGATTGCAAGAGAGGAAGGCATGAGAACGTTGGTTATGCAAGCATATTGGTTTCCTTCTTCTTTGAGAGAGTACTAGGGTTGAGCCCTGCCATACCTCTACCAGTCTGATCTCCACCTCAGCCGAGGCTGAGCAGGTGGGGAGACATCTTCCTCCGTCAAGGAGGAGGAGACACAATGCATATGTATATGATGATGATTTTTATATCTGGTGGGAACGACAGCTATCGACACTAGAGGAGTTTCCATATGTCGGCATGGACTTTAGAGGTGACCCAGACCTTGTCCTCCCTCCAGGAGGAGCATGGGGAGAGATAGGTAAACAATTTTTAATTTTTATCATTTTAAAATTTTTATGAATTTTAAAACGATAGATATATACATATGTACAAGTATTAATCCTATAAATGTGTCAAAATGCAGATATTGGACGGGTCTGCCCTGAGGGGCATCCATACATGTTTGTTCATCCTGTCATAAGCGAAGACCCGGGACTGATCAGGGTTCTAGAGGGGAAGCTAGCAAGGCTTACCCAAAGAGTTCCCACCTTGTGGATAGAGCATATCCTAACTGACATGCAGGAGTTTATTGTTGGAGTTCCATCGGTCTAGTTACCTCTTTTCAGGCGAGTGGCCAGAGCGGTTCTTGTATACATAGAGGCTGTGGAGGCTGCCGAAGCCGAAGAGGCTGAGGAAGCTAGAGTATAGAGGGACCATGGGGACCAAGGTGGTCCAAGTGACCAGGGTGGTCCTGCATAGATCTAGCGAATTTTGATGGACTGCGATCCACATTTTTGTATATTATACCGTTACGATGGGATCTGAGGATTAGACTTGACCTATCTATGAACATATATTTTACATATATATATTGTTGTTGTTGTTGGTTTATTTACAAATGTTTTTTATATGTGTGCTATATATATTTATGAAATGTGTGTTAGATGCCAATCTAAAATGTAATTAGCATATGCATCAGTCAATGAATTCTGATTTCGTGGAATGTGATTGAATATAATAACTTCAAAATTTCTTTCCAATAACCGAATTTGCATGAACTGACATAATAGAATAGGATTTCATAGCTGATAAGCTCGTTTGAGCTGGGAAACCACCAGCTGAGAGTCTAGACGAACTTCAAGCTGAGTGATACCATGTGACAGAGTATCCCATAATAGCTCAATTATGGCCCTATACTCAGCAACGTTATTAGAAGCAGGACCTAAGCAAGCACCTCCAGCGGCAACAAGCTGTCCTGAGGGAGAGTAAATAACCCATGATGTTGAATCTAGGTTACAAGTGTGATGGTTGGCACCATCAGTGAACCCTATATACCTTTCGGATGACATCTGCAACAACCAGTAGATAGTATAAAAAACAAAACCGACAACCTAATGTACATAAAAATACATACAAGAAAAATACAAGAAAAAGTGCTAATCCTAAGCATAGTAACTTTTCAAGTAGAGCCCATTTCTAGGCTCAGGAAGCTTGTTCCCATCAAAATCAACTAACTCATATGTGCCCTTCTTCAAAAATTTCGACACGACATAAGGTCCTAACCACATGGCCTTGAATTTTCCTGCCCCCAGGGGTTCTTTGTCTTGGTCCCAAAGAAACATAAGTTCCCCCTCAGAGAAAACCTGAGGTTTAACCAATTTATCATATTGAGTTTTAATCCCTATTTTTATGAGCTTGATTAGTGATCAGCGCATATCTATGTTGTTCATCAAGGTGTTCTAAATGTACCAGATGTTCCTCAAGCTCCATCGTATCAGGTAACACATGAATAGCTATCTTTAAAGACGAGATTTCACACTCAATCAGAGTGACTGCTTCCACTCCATGAATGAGTTGGAAAGGGGAGAAACCCGTGGCAGTTTTTACGTTAGTTAGGTAGGCCCAAAGAGCAGGATATAGCATGATGTGCCAGTTAGAATGGGATACATCAATTGTACGTTTAAACATAGTTTTTAAAGTTTTGTTGACAGCCTCAACCATACCATTTGCTTGCGGATAGTATGAAGATGAATGTTCTTATTTGAATCCAAGCATGGTAGTCAGTTCCGTCATCATGTTATTTTGAAAATGACTGCCATGGTCAGTGACAATCACTTTGGGTATACCAAACCGTGCTATAATATGATTGAATACCAAGAAAGCTACTGTTTCCTCGTCGGCTTTAAAAGTAGGCATTGCCTCTGCCCATTTCATAAAATAGTCAACAACGACAACGATGTATTTATTCCCTTGTCACATAATCAATCCCCCATTTCATGAAGGGGCCTACCGAGACAATGAGAAATAATGGAGCAGGATGTGACCGCATTTTTCTGGTGTAAATCTAACACGGATGATAGCACTTCACTGCTTCCACACAATCTTTGAAGATCACGGGCCAGAAATAACTGGTACGTAGTATCTTCTGGGCCATTGCTAACCCAGATAAATGACCCCCATACGCTCTGCTATGGGAATCATTTAGGACAATATCGGCTTCCTCATGGGTAAGGAAACGACACAAAACTGAATCTACTCCTCTTCGATATAACATATCTCCTATGATGAGGTAGTTCTTGGCATGAAGGTATAATTTACGTCGTTCCTCCCTTGAGGAAGCTGCAGGATACTTCAAATTCTAGAGATATATAAGAATATCTCTGTACCAAGGATCAGAGGTGGATATCAAGAAGATGTGCTCATCTGGGAATGAGTCATCTTCAACTACTGCATCTTCTTCAGTAGGAAATTCTGCTATAAGTTCAGCAAAAACTAAGGACTTCTTAGACTTAGCGGATTGGAAATCCAAGTCAAACTCTTGAAGAATGACTATCCATTTGTTAAATTCCCCCCCAAAAATCCGTCGAGATAAAACATATTGAAATGGATTCACATCTGCCACTACTGTGGTGGTTCTCAGTAAAATGTAGTGACGTAACCTCTGAACAACATAAATAGCTGCTAAAGCTAATTTCTCAATGTGGGAGTATCTAAGTTCAGGTCCGGCCAAATCACGACTAAGATAATAAACGACATGCTCTACAATATTATCGTCCTCATGGACTAATACTACTCCAATGGTCGACTCATAGATGGCCAGATATAATATAAAATCCCTAGAATAATCTGGCGGATGCAATAAGGGTGCCGACAACAAAGCTTTTTTCAATGCCTCGAAAGCAAGTTGTGCGTTTTCATCCCAAACAAATGAGGTGTCCTTTTTGAGCAGGTGCATGAAACCCTTAGTAATCTTGGCATAGTTAACAATAAAACGTCGAAGAAAATTAGACTTTCCTTATAGGCTTTGAAGTTGGCTATGTTGTGCCCTTACTCAACAGCCTTAAAAAACATATTTCATCAAACAAAATCTTATTTTGTTTTGATGAAATGTTCGAATTTCTTATAGCAAATTTACTGAACCAACAGCTACTGAACTGGTGACATTCCGTGAGCTACTGAATCAGTGAAATTCTAGGTTTTTACAACCTTTGTGAACTATGGTTAATGGACATAAATCACCGCATTAAAATCATTGCTTTGGGTGAATTTATCTTTATAAATTAAGGGATAAGCTTTGATTGTTATCCCTCTCACTATAAGTATTCACTTGAACATTAATTGATGGATATTTGTTGTTGGTTTATTGTAACTTGGACAAGGTACTAAAATATCAAAGGTTGAATGTGCTATGTAAGGGTGCCTTATCCTAAGTTCATTTTCTAAAAAACCCGAATCATATTTGCTCATGCTATAAATTTTTAACATCGATTTTTTATAATATGCTCCATATTGTGAAGGTTTGATGTTGGGTTTCATGGTTATATCACGTCGTATGCTCGCCATGTTTGAAGGTTTACATAATCTTACGGTAAGGTGCATGCCTTGACGTCTAAGGTTTAATGATCATGCTCGTTTACACCTGTGTCATCACCTCCGAAATCGATCCACTTACCAGAAAATTGATCTGGTATCATTGCACTTGTACTTAACCTTGTCAATCATATTCAATGGCCGGTACGTGCTCAGTGTCGTGGCTTCCTGTTAGTTCAACACCTGTGATTCATTTATGGTGTGATTGTATGTCGATCAGGCTGGATAAATGATGGTAACATGAGTTCATCTGGAGTATTTGCTGTTAGTTTTTGTATCACTTGATTACCACTCTCTGTGGTTATTCTCCCTCCCCCATGCCGAGTTTACAGCGGTCTTGTCTGGTTTTATTTATCGCACAATTTGTTTATGAGAACCCTGAGTTTTATTGCCTATGTTTTCTGCTTGGCCTCCATCCTGAGTGTTCACTCTCCATCTCACTGTCGTGTTTTGATTTTTGGTACCTCTTATGTGTGCGGCTTCATGCATGAACGCATGCAGCTATGGCTCCTGTGGTTAGGGTTGAACCCAGTGACATGAAACTCCTTGATTCAAACCCTGAAATCTTAGCTAGGGTGGAAGCAGTCGGATGGTTTCCGTTCATTCGCAAGTTCGCGGATTCAAACCCGGAGGTGACGAGGTTTTTTGCTTTGTCGTTGGACGATTCTAGGGTTAAAATAGCCGACCTACGATTCAGGGTTGATGAATGCTCAGTGGCTCTGGCTACCGGTTTTCCGTTAACAGGTGAACGATGGTTCAAGTACAAGTAAATGGAGGTGACTGAGTGGAGGCAAATGTTGAAGAATCCTTTTCAAGATGTTTCTTTTAGAACCAGTGTGTCCCGGAAATAATTTAAGAAACAGTGGCGACTAGTATTGGACGCTATCCACAGGTACGTGACCTATGAGGGTCGTCTCTCCTCAGCTTATATCTATCATCTTCGGTTGATGGCTATGTTTATCGGTTTTCCTCTTGATTTGCCTCATTACCTAGTTTAGAGTATGCCTAAGATGTCTTCGGCCATTAAGAAGGGGTAGAAGAACCTCAGTCACAGTCTGTTTCATCACGGCCTGGTGAGGATACTAATATAGAAAGAATTGTCTAAGCATAATCAGTCGTGGGATGATTTTATTGAGTTGAATGGTTTCTTGGCCTTCTGTCATTGTTAGTTTGACTGCCCTGAAGAATGTGTAAGGTATCTACATCCTAGTCGAGTTTCAGCTTCGCCTGTACATGAGCCTGTGTCAAATCCTAATGGCTGTGTAAGCCCCATCATTTGCAATGATTCAGTTCCCGGACCTATAAGTAGTCCCGGTACACCTATACCTTCTAAGTGCATGAGAAAGTCTTCAAATCTATCGCTGGCTACACCGAAATGTAATGTTGATACCTGCAAATAGATAGGCAAAAGTACGAATGATAAGGTTATTGGTAGGTTTACAAGGAGTATGTTAACCAAGGGTAATGTTGTTAAGCCTCCCGTGAGAAATAATGCTGATATTGAAACATTCGTGATTGACGATGAGGAAGAAAAAACTGTTTTACCTGATGATAGTCTTGATGTTGATCATGAGCCTTTTGTAAACCCTGCAGATAGTAGTCCTCATGTGTCTGATAAGAATCTTCAGGTTGACCCTGTGGTCAATTCCCCAATGAAGGGAAATTCTGTTGAAAATAATTTACCCGGGCCTTATCAAATTGGTGAAACTATTCACCCACTCTTTGTCAGTTGTCTACTAGATAAAATACATAGGATGGAAATAGAACTGACAGAGATGGTGACACATGATGATGTTATCAGAGCTGAGAATTTGAGGCTGAAAATGAAAGTTGATTCAGATGATAAGTGTCTACTCCATCTTAAGAAGCATAAGAATAGGTTGATCCGTAGGGTCCTGAAACTCCAAAACAAGAGTCATAAGAATGAGGAGAAGGTCTGTGAATTGAATGCACAGGTCACTCTGATGCAATTCAAAGGGCATTCGCAGAACCTGGCAAATGGTGCAAATATCCAGGTGTTTAATGCCCATGTTAATCTATAATGTTTTGGGCGCACTTACTATTGGTTTCAGGTTTGAAGTTGTAATCAAGTGACAATCAAGTTATTTTTTGTTACAGGCATTGGTGTGTATTTATTTTTGCATTATGTAGTTTATTTTTATTTTTTTTGCGTGTGTTTTAATTATATTTCTTTTATGCATAGTATCACAGGTGATGTTATTGATGCTCTTTCTCAGATTTTGATGATCACTTACCTTCAGGATGATCCCTGGATAATCGGGAACAAATCAATTGGCAGTAATGTTTCCCAGGTGTCACTATATCATTAGTGCCTTTGTCGTTTTTATGATTTTGTGCTATAAACAGAGTCTCTCCAATTTCAAGACGTTATTACGCATACAGAAAAATGACATGAGGCATTTGTCATTTTTAACGAAATTGGTTATGATTTCAATTTTATAGTTTCCAGTTTTATAGAACTGTCCTCATGTGAAGTAATTTTTATTTAAAGAAGACATGTATTACTAGATAGGGGGTCGATAGTTGGGGAAAGGACACGACAAGATCATTGTAATTATTTCGTGTGACTTGAGATAATTTTTTGTCAACAGCTACAATACTTTTCACTGGTGATATCTATATATATATTTATAGTTTTTATACTTTGCAAATGTATGTATGATATCGTTTGATCTTGTCACTTTCTCTGCAGCATTTATGTTTTGTCATTATTTCTTTGATGAATTTTGCAAATACATCATATTTAATCTGTCGACTTACGCTGGTTTTGATTTTTTAAGATATGTCATAAAGTAAATTTGATATTGTCATCATATTACATATGATATACTTGTTTACTATGCGATCTTGTTCCAATTCTGAATTTCTTCTGAATATTTCTGGATCGTTAGCACAGTAGAATTGTTGGCAAATTTGATTCCAGGTTAATGTTCTCTACGCTCCTGATCAGGATAGGATGTTTAAAGTAGATTAATGATTTTTTTCCTTTAGTTATTTTATTGAAAATATATTAAATCATATCTTTTACTTTTATACCATTACTAGGTCATTTTCTGATCTTGTGAATAATGTACATGTGTTTATATTGTATCTCTGTAATTCATTGAGTCTGATTAATTTTTATTCTTGTATTATAAATTAATTGATTGAGTAGATTAATTCAAATGATCAATTTTGTAATATACTAATTAACTTGATTAGTCTTATTTGTATATTCATAGGGATAGTGTAGATCTAATCGATAAACAGTAGCTTGAGTTTTCTCCTCTCCTGTAGCTAGGAACAACGTAAGGAAGGAAACGGGGCCTTAATCCCATCAGGGACAGCTACCCAACTACTGAGAGCATCTCGAGAAATATCGGATAGGGTTGTTTCTTGGTTGACACTCGTGCCAATTTTGGCCCATCAACAATGGCGCTAGAAGGAGGGCCAGCTTAAGCAAATGGCTGATGAAAAAAATCTTGTTCACAAAATTAATCAGCCCATTACCCCTCAAATACAGTCATCATCTCAACCACAAACATTCCAGTCATCAGATGAGACTATGTTGAACGATACTATTCGAAATATCATTCATCAGTTCGATGCTAGCGCTACCCATCCATCTGAAGAACTTGATCAGTTCGAACAGGCTGTCAATGAATCCCGCAGGATTTTGACCAGAGCCTATTCGAATATTACTGGCATACAACCCACTGAAATTCCTCTTCCACAGATCAGAAGTCCACGCACTCACCATACTGGGTCTGCACCTGAAGAAAAAAATAAACCATTAGGTGTCCCCTCTAACTATCAGTTATCACACTCTCTAATAGGCACTAATCAACCTTCATCTTCTTCAGGACCACCCACTACAGGAGGGTCTGGTCGACCACCATCACCGCCTCACTCACCTCCTAACGTTTCTCAAACTCCACCTTCACCACCTCCAACACCAAGGAACATGGCAGGTGTAAACCCGAACCCCAATGCCAATATGCCATGGTTAGCTCAGGATGCAGTTGTTGTTCCAGGTGATCAACATCCTCTGCCAAAGCATCCTGAGAAATTATTTCCCAAGTTCAATCCCGAGCTGAAAGAGCCTGCAGAAGATCATGTGAAAATTTTTATGCTAGCAGTTCGGCTTTTGGATGTTGAACACGAAGATGTAGTTTGTCGACTTTTCCCTTACACATTTGAGGGCAAAGCCTCGACTTGGTATTTTTCGCTTACCGCTGGTTCGATTACCAATTGGAATGAGTTCGAGTTGGCTTTCATGAACAAGTTTGGAGATGATAAGACTCCAGCTACGTTGGTGTTAGAATTTTCTAGGATCCGTATGGAAACCAAAGAGAAGGTTAAAGATTTTAACCAGTGGTTCTTAACTCTAAGAAACATAATTTCTGCTACCTCAAGGCCAACTGAAGATGTCACTATTGAATTCTTTACTTCTTCCTTCCTCGTGTCTATGGCCATGTTTGTCAGAAGAGCTTCCAAACCTACTCTCACTGAAACTTTTGATGAAGCCATTAAGGTCGAGAAAGACATGTCTGCCATTAAGACCAACCCTGGGGTAGACACTGATTCTGCATATTCCTCTCGCAAAAAGGATGAGAGTCCTTCCGAAAACGTAAATCCTGAGAAGAAGGGTCAAGATTCATTAGATTTAGACAGCCTCCAAAGACTTATTAAAAAACTGTCTAATGAAATCATTGATTTAAAGAAAGGTACTTCTGAAAGCACCCCAAATAAAGAACAACCTAGACAACCCTTTAGAATACCTTTCCAAAATACGACTGTTAGACAGACCCCTCCCTATGAGGAAAATAATGTGGATGAAATCAATAGTTTCCTAAAACTATTAGTCTCAGGCTTAGAAACATCAGCTGAAAGTGAAACTCAATCTTCAGGTCAGAATTCTAAAGATACCTAAGGCACTGATAATAACATTGATGATAAACCTCCTCAAGTTATCAGTCACTTTTGGGATACCACGGAATTGACTAATGATGAAGATGTGGCTATTGTGAATGTCAATTAGCATCAATATAACACTAGAAGAAAGAAAGATCAGCCGTCAGGGGAACCTTCTACGAAGGCTATAGATGACGGTTCAGCTGTCAAAACAAAAAACCAGCCTTCCAATACTAAGTCAACCCCATCTCTTGATTTGGAATATGACTTGGTTGAGGATCTCAAAAAAATCAAAGCCAACATCTCCATCTATGAACTCCTTAAATTGCCTATGATTCGAGATACAATGATGCAAGGGGTTTCTTTAGGTAAAAATGGCAAAACTTCCTCCACTCAAAACCATTAGAGGAATTTTGGGGTCTAAAATGGGCCTCCTAAGGAAAATAATAAAATAATAGTTAAAATAATAAAATAATAGTTAAAATAATAAAATAATANGTAGCGGGGTCTGTCAAAATTATGCAGTGTGGGTACTCGTTGGATGCGGAATCAAATTCCGCATCCAACGAGCTCTCCCGATCGAAATTTGAGTAAAAACACAATGAGATATGTCGAAAATACGAACAAAAAAAGTAGTTTTTTTTAATGACAAATATGTCAATTCAACCATTATGGTTGACTTATTTTATTGAAATTCTATTGGTCCTTGAATTCCAACTCACAAAAACTTATTTTGGCACATTTTCTTATAAGGCCCATTTTAGACCCCAAATTTCCTCTAATGCAGTTCTGCTAATACTAAAGACAACACAACAAAATCTTCAGTCAATGCCTCGTCCATAGGTAAGAAATCAGATTCCTCGACTCCTCCTTTTCTGCTTACATTTAAAATCTGTAATTGTAAAGTACACATTTGTATGATAGACTCGGGGGATTCTAAAAATGTTATGCCATATTCAGTATGCAAAAAAACTTAACACAGTCCCCATTCCATGTGATACAAGCATTGTACAACTTGATCGATCTAATGTAAAGGTAATAGGAAAGTTGAATGAAGTACGGATAAGACTAGCCTCTAATCCTCAAGTTCATTTCATCATTGATACAATTGTTACAAATATCCCTGAGGCATATGGCTTATTCCTCAGCAGAGATTGGTCTGAAAAACTAAAGGGATATTTTACGACAGACTAATCACACTTATGGATACCTCATAATGGTCATCCAAACAAAATCAGAATTGATCGAGAACATTACATGAAGCACACGGTCACCGAACTGGATGACTCAAACGAACTAGTACTATTTACTGATACCATAATGGGCAATTACATGGTTGATTCTTTCTTTGGAAACCTTGAGGCTGAAACTTCATCAGTCCAAGAGTCAGAACAACAACCTAAATATTTCCATTTTACACAAGTTTCGGACGAAAGTCCAGTTCCAAACACTGCACATTTGGACCTAAATGATGGCCTCTGGTCTCTATACTTTGATGGATCTAAGTCAAAGGAAAGAGCTGGAGCCGGTTGTCTGTTAATAGATCCTCAGGGGAAAAGGTACTTTTTTTCTTCCAGGTTAGAATTTGAATGCACCAATAATATTGCTGAATATGAAGCCCTTATTTAAGGGCTGAAAAAGGTAATTGATCTGGGAGATAAAGCTTTGGTAGTGTTAGGAGACTCTGAGATTATCGTTAGACAGGTACGTAACACTATACATTGCATTGCTGGACATCTAAGAAATTACTAGACAAAGGTATGGAATTTATTATTATCATTTGAAGCTTTTAACATAAATTCTATTCCTCGTTATTTGAATCAGGAAGCAGATCTCCTAGCTAATGTTGCTTCAAGGTTAATTCCGTCTAAAGGCATGCTTGCTGATTATTTTTCCGTTGAACTGCTTTTCAGACCTTCCATACCTGATAACATTGTCAATTAGAAATTTTTTGACCATGATGAGCGGTTGATCGAATTTTTGACCATGAAGGACACTTTTAAAGATGCAGTCATCGATGAAATGACTCATGATGAAGATCTGTACAACTTTGCGGTAATTCATAAACCTTGTTCAATTCGAGAGTCTCTTGATCAGGTCAATACTCTTCCTAGATCTGTTATTAAACTTGAGAAATTTTACGATTTGAAGGAAAAGTTTAGAGGTGTAAAGAACTGTAAAACCAACAGCTCTACTATGCAATCTGAAATCATAAATTTAGGTACCGAACACAGTCCTCAATGTGTAATTCTCAGCAGTACATCTACTCCCCAAGAAAAAGCAACCTTCATACGACTCTTTAATGAGTTTAAAGACATTTTTGCTTGGAATTATGATGATCTCAATATGTTCGATCCAAACATAATGCAACATGTCATCCCCATGAAAGAACAGGCTAAACCATTTCAACAGAAATTGAGAAAAATGTACCCTAGTTTAGAACCGGCTGTTTAGAAAGAACTTAAAAAACTCCTTGCTCCCAGAATAATTTTTCCAGTATGGCATGCACAGTGGTAGCAAATCTCGTCCCTGTTACAAAGAAAAGTGGTGATATTAGGTTGTGCGTTGATTTCCAAAATCTGAATAAGGTTTCGGAAAAAGACAATTATCCCGTTTCGCCTATGGAAAAGATATTACAACAGGTCTCTAGATCTGAAATGTTCTGACTTTTAGATGGTTTTTTGAGATACAATCAAGTACTAGTATCCAAAACAGATCAGTTGAAAACAACCTTTAGAACCCCTTGGGGAACTTATGCCTACAGGAAAATGCCGTTCGGTTTAATTAATGCCAGAGCTACCTTTCAAAGGGAAATGGACATTGCGTTCAGAGGCTTAATCGGCCAATTTGTCGTCATTTACCTTGATGATATAATTGTCTTTTCAAAACACAGAAATGATCACCCAACGCATCTTAGGAGGGTGTTTGAACGTTGCAGGAAGTATGGAATCTCCTTGAATCCCAAGAAATCCATCTTTGCAGTTACTGAAGGTAAGTTATTGGGTTTTGTAGTTTCAAAACAAGGTATCAATATTGACCCTGAACGTACCCAGGCTATA
>LPNX010052403.1:220933-260964 GCA_001517045.1 Pseudotsuga menziesii
TTCTAGGAAAAATAAATTTTGTCTCCAGATTCATTCTTGGTTTCACTGAGATGGTCAGACCACTTCAGAAAATGATCAAGAAATATGCTGAGTTTAAATGGTCTCCTGAAGAAAAACAATCTTTTCATGATATATTGAAAGCTATTGCTGAAGCTCCTACCTTAATAATCCCAGATTTTTCTAAACCATTCATTTTGTATACGTTTGCTTCTGACTCTTCATATGCTGCTGTTTTAACGCAAAAAAAATCAGGAAAATAATGAAGCTCTCATTGATTTTACGAGTTTTGGTTTTAATGGCACAGAACTGAATTACCTAGAAGTAGACAAACAAGCATTCGTTGTCTTTAAGTCAGTAAAACATTTCCAACCTTACCTGCTAAAGTCACACACCAAGGTTATTGTGCCATATTCTGCAGTTAGAAATATTTTGGTGCAAAAGGACCTGGGTGAAAAGCGAGCCCATTGGGTCACAACACTTCAGGAGTATGAACTAGAAATCAAGCCTTTAAAGATCGTTAGAGGATAGGGACTTTGCAAGTTGGCAGTCGGATCTTCATATGTCTCTGAAAATGATCTGCACTTCATCGATGAACAATTTTTGTTCGAAAGGGAATTTTTTCCAATCTCAGTCCCCTTTGATTCCTGGTATCATGATATTAAATTTTTTCTGATGCACGAAAATGCTCCTGAACATTTAGATTCCCGTAGAAAAAGGGCTTTAAGATTAAAATTTGCACCTTATCAGCTGATTGATAATATTCTTTTCAAAAGAAATTTTGAAGGGGTTCTCCTTCGTTGCTTAGAAAGGAATGAAGCTGATAGTGTACTACCTCAATTACATGCAGGGCCAGCCGGGGGACACTTTGGCGGGGAAACCACTACACACAAAGTACTCAAAGCTAGTTACTACTAGCCTACGTTGTTCAAAGATGCATATGCCTTTGCTAGGAAATTTCAAGAGTGTCAAAGAGCCGGCGCCAGACTTAAAAAAGCAGTGTTACCTCTCCAACCTATTATTATTGAAGTCCCATTTCAACAATGGGGTTTGGACATTGTTGGTCCAATTACACTAGCTTCCTCACAGCAGCACAAATATATCCTGACAGCCACCAATTACTTCACTAGATGGGTTGAAGCCATCCCTTTGCAAGTGGTTAACTCAGAACAAGTGATATCTTTCCTTGACTCCTTTATTGTCACTAGATTTGGTGTTCCAGAATCTTTAATTTTTGACAATGCAACATATTTCTCTTTTGTAAAGTTAACAGAATATGCATTGGAAAAAGGCATAAAGTTAAAATATTTAGCTAATTATTATCCTCAGGGTAATGGATTAGCTGAGTCCTCCAATAAAAAATTGATCAAAATTCTGAAACGCACGGTGATTAATCACCACAAAAATTGGCACAATGCTTTATCAAATGCCTTGTGGGCTGACAGAGTGACTCCCAAGGCTGCCATAGGTAACTCTCCCTTTTTCTTGGTATACGGTAAGGAATCCATCTTGCCTCCTCATCTATTTTTACCCTCTTTACAGCTTTCCCAGTCAGTACAGGAAACAGTATGTTCTGCCATGGAACATAGAATTAATACTTTGCTTAAGTTGGAGGAAGAAAGAGAGTTAGCCAGAAAGAAGTTCGACCAACATCAGAAAACTGTGAAACGCTGGTTTGATCATAGAAAATCATCCAGTGGGGATTTGGAAGTAGGTGACCTAGTTCTGAAATGGGATATGGAGCACGAAGACAGAGGAAAACATACTAAATTCCAATGCATGTGGCTGGGACCATTTATTATTACATAAAAACTTGGTCCTAGCACGTTCAGGTTACAGACGATGGAGGGGGACATCGAGAACCTTTCGGTAAATGGTCATCTGATCAATAAATATTTCCGCTGATCCCCCTAAAGGGATTATCCTGTACATACCTTGTGTGGTGTGCTTGGTTTATGGAATTTATTGGTGTGTTTATTTCACTTGTTTGCTTTGAATATTTTCTCATACTCATTTGCTGTTTTATTTGCGTATTGTTGAATCTGATCAATTTCTCAAACTTCAAGCTGATGACTGTCCATCAAGTTCTGTGATTGATCTACAAATCATGCATGAAGATCTTACTATCCTGAAAATTGTCATACTATTTTACGTTTTGAACAGTGAACAGGTTTTCATCTTTCTAAATTTTACAAGAAATTCTTAAATCATGATTAATATAAATCAATAATATGAGTCTCTGCAAAGATTTTTCCAAAGGAATTAGGGCAGTATTTTTTGAGGTTATCCATTTAAGTCTCTTACGCCATCCCTTCTCGTAAAGAGAATTAGATTTGCCTCCCCATCTGCTAAGACAATCTCACTGCAGATTAAATATAACTACATTCTAGTCATGGTTGGATGTGAATATTTTCAAAATAATCTGAAGGACAGAGGGTCTCATAATGAGCCGGTCTGTTCAGGATCATAAGTTTGCATTCAGTAACATTGTCATTTCTGGTCACAAATCCTGGACAATGGCCCTTGGACAGAAAAATTTGAGGGACAAAAGGTCTCATTACGAGCTGGTTTATTTACTGCGCTGTAGACTGGTGACTGACATGGTTACTATCTGGTTACCAAGCCAGAATCATGGCCTTCAGAAGTATAAAAAAAAAGGGAAAAAGAAAAAATAATAGTTACAGTTCAGCCTAACCAGGATTGTATATCTATAACTGGCAGATGGGATACTAGCGTTCTTTGGGATTTGAAGCAATCCTGTCGAGGCTATAGATGCTTGCTGGCAGCAGGGCCATGCTTGTGGTATTGAGATTTTATTCTTTAAAACCAAGCCATTTACTATTTACTTCTTTTGGACTAATTTTTTTTAGAAATTTGATCTTCATCAAATAAATAATTAAGACTGTAAATTTATGGTAATTTTTAGAGATGTGAAATTCATGAATTTGTTTAAGATGTTAAAATACTGATGTCTGCATAATGGCATACATGAAGGATCTAATTTTTTCGATTGCATGGTTTCAGGTTAAGAAACAGAGATAATTGTTCCACCCAGTTAGTCGCCATCTGTTCTTCCCTTACTCAACAGCCTTAAAAAACATATTTCATCAAAAAAAATCTTATTTTGTTTTGATGAAATGTTCGAATTTCTTATAGAAAATTTACTGAACCAACAGCTACTGAACTGGTGACATTCCGTGAGCTACTGAATCAGTGAAATTCTAGGTTTTTTACAACCTTTGTGAACTATGGTTAATCGACATAAATCACTGCATTAAAATCATTGCTTTGGGTGAATTTATCTTTATAACTTAAGGGATAAGCTTTGCTTGTTATCCCTCTCACTATAAGTCTTCACTTGAACATTAATTGATGTATATTTGTCGTTGGTTTATTGTAATTTGGACAACGTCCTAAAATATCAAAGGTTGAATGTGCTATGCAGGGGTGCCTTATCCTAAGTTCATTTTCTAAAAAACCCGAATCATATTTGCTCATGCTATAAATTTTTAACGTCATTTTTTTATAATATGATCCATATTGTGAAGGTTTGATGTTGGGTTTCGTGGTTATATCGCGTCGTATGCTCACCATCTTCGAAGGTTTACATAATCTTACGGTAAGGTGCATGCATTGACGTCTAAGGTTTAATCCTCATGCTCGTTTACACCTATGTCATCACCTCCGAAATCGATCCACTTACTAAAAAATTGATCTGGTATCATTGCACTTGTACTTTAACTTGTCAATCATATTCAATGGCCGGTACGTGCTCAGTGTCGTGGTTGCCTGTTAGTTCAAAACCTGTGATTCATTTACGGTGTGATTGTATGTCGATCGGGCCGGATAAATGATGGTAACATGAGTTCATCTGGAGTATTTGCTGTTAGTTTTTTTATCACTTGATTACCACTCTCTGTTGTTATTCTCCCTCCCACATGCCGAGTTTACAGCAGTCTTGTCTGGTTTTGTTTATCGCCCAATTTGTTTATGAGAACCCTGAGTTTTATTGCCTATGTTTTCTGCTTGGCCTCCATCCTGAGTGTTCACTCTCCATCTCACTGTCGTGTTTTGATTTGTGGTACCTCTTCTGTGTGCGGCTTCATGCATGAACGCATGCAGCTATGGCTCCTGTGGTTAGGGTTGAACCCAGTGACATGAAACTCCTTGATTCAAACCCTGAAATCTTAGCTAGGGTGGAAGCAGTCGGATGGTTTCCGTTAATTTGCAAGTTCATGGATTCGAACCCAGAGGTGACGAGGTTGTTTGCTTTGTCGTTGGATGATTCTAGGGTTAAAATAGCTGACCTTCGATTCAGGCTTGACAAACGCTCAGTGGCTCTGGATACCGGTTTTCCGTTAACAGGTGAATGATGGTTCAAGTACAATCAAATGGAGGTGACTGAGAGGAGGCAAATGTTGAAGAATCCTTGTCAAGATGTTTCTTTTAGAACCGGTGTGTCTCGAAAATACTTTAAGAAAGAATGGCGACCAGTCTTGGACGTTATCCATGGGTACGTGACCTGTGAGGGTCGTCTCTCCTCAGCTTATATCTATAATATTCGGTTGATGGCTGTGTTTATCGGTTTTCCTCTTAATTTGCATCATTATCTAGTTCAGAGTATGCCTAAGATGTCTTTGGCCATTAAGAAGGGGCTGAAGAACCTCAGTCACAGTCTGTTTCATCACGGCCTGGTGAGGATACTAATAGAGAAAGAATTTTCTAAGCATAATCGGTCGTGGGATGAGTTTATTGAGTTGAATGGTTTCTTGGCCTTCTGTCATTATCAGTTTGACTGCCCCGAAGAATGTGTAAGGCATCTACAGCCTAGTCAAGTTTCAGGTTCTCCTGCACATGAGCCTGTTTCAAACCCTGATGGCCGTGTAAGCCCCAGCATTTGCAATGAGTCAGTTCCCGCTCCTATCAGTAGTCTCGGTACTCCTGTGCCTTCTAAGCGCATGAGAAAGTCTTCAAATCTATCGCCGTTTACACCAAAATGTAATGTTGATACCTACAAACAGATAGGCAAAAGCCCGAATGCTAAGGTTATTGGTAGGTTTACAAGGAGTATGTTAACCAAGGGTAATGTTGTTAAGCCTCCCGTGAGAAATAATGTTAATAATGAAACAGTCATGATTCATGATGAGGAAGAAAAAACTGTTTTACCTTATGATAGTCTTGATGTTGATCATGAGCCTTTTGTAAACCCTGCAGATAGTAGTCCTCATGTGTCTGATAAGAATCTTCAGGTTGACCTTGTGGTCGATTCCCCAATGAAGGGGAAGTCTGTTGAAAATAATTTACACGGGCCTTATCAAATTGGTGAAACTGTTCACCCACTCTTTGTCAGTTGTCTGCTAGATAAAATACACAGGATGGAAATAGAACTAACAAAGATGGTGACACGTGATGATGTTATTAGAGCTGAGAATTTCAGGCTGAACGATAAAGTTGATTCAGATGATAAGTGTCTGCTCCGTCTTAAGAAGCATAAGAATAGGTTGATTCGTAGAGTCCTGAAACTCCAAAATGAGATTCATAAGAATGAGGAGAAGGTTCGTGAATTGAATGCAAAGGTTACTCTGATGCAATTCAAAGGGAATTCGTAGAACCCGGTAAATGGTGTAAATATCTAAGTGTTTAATGCCCCTGTTAATCTATAATGTTTTGGGCGCACTTACTATTGGTTTCAGGTTTGAAGTTGTAATCAAGTGACAATCAAGTTATTTTTTGTTACAGGTATTGGTGTGTATTGATTTTTGCATTATGTAGTTTATTTTGTTTTGTTTTTGCATGTGTTTTAATTATATTTCTTTTATGCGTAGTATCGCAGGTGATGTTGTTGATGCTCTTTCTCAGATTTTGATGATCAATTACCTTCAGGATGATCCCTTGATAATCAAGAACAAATCAATTGGCAGTAATGTTTCCCAGGTGTCACTATATCATTAGTGCCTTTGTTGTTTTTATGATTTTGTGCTATAAACAGAGTCTCTCCAATTTCAAGACGTTATTATGCATATAGAAAAATGACATGAGGCATTTGTCATTTTTAATGAAATTGGTTATGATTTCGATTTTATAGTTTCCAGTTTTATAGAACTGTCCTCATGTGAAGTAATTTGTATTTAAAGAAGACATGTACTACTGGATAGGGGGTCGATAGTTGGGGAAAAGGACATGACAAGATCACTGTAATTATTTCCTGTTACTTGAGACAATTTTTTGTCAGCAGGTACAATACTTTTCACTGGTGATATCTATATATATATTTACAGTTTTTATACTTTGCAAATGTATGTATGATATCGTTTGATCTTGTCACTTTCTCTGCGGCATTTATGTTTTGTCATTATTTGTTTGATGAATTTTGCAAATACATCATATTTAATCTGTCGACTTACGCTGGTTTTGATTTGTTAATATATGTCATAAAGTAAATTTGATATTGTCATCATATTACATATGATATACTTGTTTACTGTGTGATATTGTTTGAATTCTGAATTTCTTCTGAATATTTCTGGATTGTTAGCACAGTAGAATTGTTCGCAAATTTGTTTCTAGGTTAATGTTCTCTACGCTCCTGATCAGGATAGGATGCTTAAAATAGATTAATGATTATTTTTCCTTTAGTTATTTTATTGAAAATCTATTAAATCAGATCTTTTACTTTTATACCATTACTAGGTCATTTTCTGATCTTGTGAATAATGTACATGTGTTTATATTGTATCTCTCTAATTCATTGAGTCTGATTAATTTTTATTCTTGTATTATAAATTAATTGATTGAGTAGATTAATTCGAGTGATCAATTTTGTAATATACTAATTAACTTGATTAGTCTTATTTGTATATTCATAGGGATAGTGTAGATCTAATCAATAAACAGTAGCTTGAGTTTTTTCCTCTCCTGTATCTAGGAACAACGTAAGGAAGGAAATGGGGCCTTAATCTCATCAGGGACAGCTACCCAACGACTGAGAGCATCTCGAAAACTCTCGGATCGAGTTGTGTCTTGTTTGACACTCATGCCAATTTCGGCCTGTCAACAGGCTGATAGAACGAGGAGGAGGCAGATTTACAACGGCGTCAACTTTCAATGGATCCACATGGATGCCCCTACTAGAGACAATGAACCCAAGCAATATTCCTGACTCGACACAGAATACACACTTGTGGGGATTCAAGTGAATTTTATAATGTGTGCATCTCTCAAATATCAACCGTAAATGATCTGGATGTTGAATCCTCTTACGAGAATGTGCAGGAAGATCATCAAGGTATTGCTCGACAATGGCTTTAATATCATGGAAGGAAAATTTCATAGCCCGTTGAAAGGTTTCCCCAACATTTTTCAATCCAAAGGGCATTTTCTTATACGCGAAGGTACCCCAAGGAAAAATAAAAGAAGTTTTATGTTTGTCTTCCAGTTTTATTTGAATTTGATTGTATCTGGAGAAACCATCCATAAATGAGAACACCTCACTTCCCACACAAGCATCTATGATCTGGTCTATAAATGGCATGGGATAGTTCTCCTTAGGACAGGATTTATTGAGGTCTGTAAAGTCTGTACAGACGCGGATCGTCCCTTGCTTCTTATCAACAGGAACCGGGTTGGATACCCATTCTGTCAAAGCTATGGGATAGATAAAACCAGCCTTCAACAGCTTTTCAACTTCAGCCTTCACAACCGCCACTTTGCATGGGTTAACAGGTCTTAACTTTTGTTGAACTGTCTTGGCATCAGGATATGTTCGGATTTTGTGTTCAACAATATATGGATCTATGCTTGACATCTCCTCATATGACCAGGCAAAGACATCGTGGAATTCCTTAAACAGGGCAGTATAGATAGCAATCTCTTTAGGAGAGCAATTTGCACCTATATATATGTTTTCCACGACATCGAGATTTACAGAGATGTTAATAGGTATAGTGGCAGAAATATTTGCCATATTCCCCTCGGCAAACATTCCTTCCCTGGGAAAGGGATTGAGAGGTATATCAACATCTTCTGGCAGTCTCAAACAAAACTCTTGATTTTCTATTCTGCTTAGTTCCGGAAGAAAATAGGAACGATGATGAATATCCTCACAAATCTTACCACGTCCACTCATGGCTTCCAAAATGGCTTCATCAGAAGGTAAAACCATGTCTAAACAATCGATAGAATGCAAAGAGTTTTCTACCCATGCGGGCAAATAGACTTCTTCCAGATATTTTGAGACTGTTAGAGGATCTGGAATGGGATCGATAGTGGCCTCAGTGATGGCTTGATAAGATACCTCCAATACTAATAAGGGCACTTCTGGTTCATGGGGAGATGGGAGAACCCAAGGATTAGTCCTACCAACAACTGTAGCTATGGATCTTCCCACACTTGTAGAACCAATATAATTAACCGAGGTTGGAAGATCAAAAGTGCCCATCAATGATGTATACATTCTAGCCCCCAAGCTCTGTGCAGCAGGTTTGACCTAATCAACCAATGGCATAGCAGACTCATTAGACTCTAAATGACCTTTTTAGGTAAAATCAAGTTGGTCAATAGTAACCAACTTTCCCTCATGTGGAAAAACCACTACACGAAAGACGACCGATGCAATAGCGGACATCGCATAAGTCCATATTCTTCCCAGAAGTAGATTATAGTCCAAAGGAGCATCAATCACTTCTACCTCAATAGAAACTGCTTTCCCTGCCAGCTTAATTTCAAAAGCTGGCAGGATACCATGCGGATGAAAGGACCTTCCATCAAAAGCAATAAGTAGAGTGTTTGACGGGACCAACTCTGGGGATCCGAGAGCTTTCCAATAGGTCAAGGACATAACACATGTAGAAGCACCCTCATCAACAACTGCCCTTCCAATGGTCTTTCCACCATGGATGACATCTATTGATAAGGATACATGGTAAGGTAGGCGAATTTTAACATTAGACAAATGAAACTTCACCATGAGACTCGACGAAACCATGTTTCCTAAAGATGCTAAGAGAGCATCTCGCTGAGCAGGACAACTCTATAACACCTCTAAAGCTGACATTGCACATGGGGTTTGAGCTAAATATTCAACCACGGAGTAGTTTGAAGCAGCCCTAGTGTTAGGGTTATGCAAGGTTTTCTTGAAGACACCTTTCAGTATCTTCGACATAGTTTCAGCAGGTTTCTCTATCGTGAGAGGGTTAGAAGTTTCACCTACAGCTTTACCCTTCTCAAGAGTCTCTTTCTCATAATTTTTATTTCTTGTTTGTAACAAAGTCAAGGATCAAACCATGTTGATATAGTTCAGTTCAGGGGCATTTTGAGTGCCCCCTGCTACATTAGAAGCTGAAGCAGAGTTCTATCCTTGGGGAAAAGGATACTTCAGGACAGCCGGTTGTTGAACTTTAAGCAGCTTCTGGGCTTGGTTGATAAGGGGACAAAGGTGAGTAAGGTGGTCCTCGTGGCATAACTTACATGGGAACTTGAACTCATTCTTTTCTTTCTTGCCCCCATCAGCATTGTTGGTGGGATTCTGCTTGTTTTGGTTTCCCTCTCCTGTCTTTCCTTTCTTTTTCTTCCCGCCGGGATGTTGATTTCCCTTCTAAGAGGTTTGTGCAAAAACATTTGCACTATGGGGGGAGGGGAAAGCCTTTTCTACCTCTGTCGTAGACTGCTTGACAGACAACTGATGAAGTTTATTAGCCAAAGACTCTATGGTGGGAGAGTTAACGGACCCAACCACACCATTGACATGGGGTCTAGAATTAGGCTTCTCGGCATCGTGCGTAGGCCTCGGTTCCTCAGGGATAATCTCATACAAGATCCCAGATTGTGAATAAATAAAATCTAGTTGCTGGGCCCTGGGAATGGCTTCTTCTTCATTCATGACTCCTGAGGTGGATACGTCCTTAGATATGTAGGGAAACAGGGATTTAAGGAACCACTCTAAAAGGAACTCAGGAGGAATAGTGGCTTTTATAAGGCTCTTTCGCCTCCTCCACTCTTGGATGTGATTCGAGATGTGGGTAGACTTGTTCTACCTAAAGGTAGATAACAAGTCTATTCCAAAATCATATCAGAATGGAAGCTGAAAGTGGCTAAGAAATGCACTATCCAAGTCCCAAAAACTACTAAAAGCAGCAGAAGGAAATTCAATATACCATTTTGCCGCGGTACTTGTTAAGGTTCTCTGGAACAACCTCAACCTAACTGAATATTCATTCAGTGAATTCAAAGAACACCATAAATGGAATGTGGTGGCATGAGCCCCAGGATATTCACCAACTTTTCCCTTGAATTTAGAGATGTCTGATGGCAATTTGGTGGGGACAGGTGGCCATGAGGTGTCATGCCTCACTGGGTCATTCATCAATTTTTACAAATCTGGCAAGTTTAAGGTTTCCAGGAATAGAATTTTGGGTCAAACCGGGGTACTAAATGTGCCAGCCTGGGGATTAGAGGGACCTTCCCCCGAATTCCTATAGCTAAAGGTGGGGTTTCCCCCTGCCACTGGTTGCAAAGTGGGTAGATTACTCTAAAACAAATTCCATCCGTAAGCCACAAGATTGTGTGTGGGAGGTGCAGTATAAGGAGTTCGGGCCATCCCAATCAAAACTGGGGTCTGAAATACAGGAGCAGGTATCCCTCTTCTAAATAACGAAAAGGGAGAGCTCGTAAATGGGGATGAAATCAGAGTTTGGAAACTTTTCCCATAAGAGGTATTGTTCCCAAACTGCACTCCTGCATAGGAAGGTGATGGGCCTACGTATGGAGTGGATTGGGGGAATGTTCCCCTCATTCCAAGGAAATCCTTGAACGAATGCCAAGGATCCTATTGGACCACTCTGGGTAGTATATGGAAAGGAAGAAGGAATAGTAGGTATACTAGGGATCCCAGTAACCATATCACCAGAAGTACCTGCTAGGTTTGAGTGAACCGATGGTTGAACCACCTAGCTCGCTGGAGTCAAAGGTGTAGAAGGTACACTAGATCTAGGGGCACTTACCAGGGGAGGTAGTACCCCTTCAACCGGAAAGGACGAGGTGAACAAAAAAGAGCTTTCTTCTGCAGAAGACATAATCCTATCCACAGGGACACCTAAAACAGGTGAATCAAAGGGTCTAACCTGAACGATCACATGATCGTTTAAATCAGTCAAGGGGGTGTTAAAATTTATTGCAAACTCGTCAGTCTGCAAGTCTTCTATCTCAACTGTATCAAGATAAAAATAGTTAGCTATCAGTTCTGGTTCACCAAGAAATTCACTTATTCCTACCAGTTCAAATGAACTATCTGTATCCAATCTCCACCTTTGGGGTGGAGGTGGAGGCTCCAATGTGACAAGAGGAGGAAGGTTTCACAACCTTCTTGACCTTCTTATAGGTTGGTCCTCCACGATTGAAAATTTGACAAATCAAACCCTAAGGCCAACTAAACACAGGCAAAACCACAAAGCACACACTTTAAAAATCCTAAAGCCTCAAACAATCAATCAAGGGTGAAAGATGTACTTTCCTGAAGAAAGATGAAGAATGATTACTTGGCATCCTTGAAGTGGTTCTTAGGCACAAGCGGAGGAATCACCCACCACCCTCCTACACTTACAACAAGGGTTACCTTCCAAGCATGTCCAAGGTGAACCAGAAATAGCCTTTCGGTTTACCTAGGTATGAACCCTAAATGTCAAGATACTAAAGGCTACCTTAGCTATACCAATAGTCTGGGGGGACAGTTGCAAGCCTAAATCATACGCATGGGTAGGGTAGCTGAGCCCAAAACTCTATCCCAAGACAGAATCCCCAGATGCATAAAAGTCCTGATTTACGTTTTGACAAGGAATCAGAGGGTTATCTCCTCAGTCCAATGCCTCCACATGGCCTTGTGCTTGACTCCCTTTTGAGAGGAGCTTCCCAGATACAATTGATAAAGTCAAGGATTTACCTAAAGAAAGGTCCACTACGTCTAAATTTTAAAACTTATGGGAATTTTACACTTCCTATCCCACAAGTCTAGACTAATCTAGTACGTGAAAGGCCCCTAAAAAAAATTTACTAGTAAATTTTAATTATTGCGTTCATTTTAAAGGTCTTTTTCATACTCAGAAGGAAATGGAGTGATGAACTATGGTGTTTTTGACTCGATAAGAAGTAAAAAAGTATAGGTGTATTTTTTTTCAAAGCAGATTACCACTATTAAAGAAAACTTCTTTTTCTTTTTGTAAATATATATTGATAAACAAATGCAATGATAAAGAGAAACTAAGGCTATGTTTTTGTACTTTTTGAGATTATATTTTTAAAACTGAAATGAAAAATACTTATGCAAAGCAAATGCAAAAGCTTGAAAATGTTTTTCTTTTCACTTTTTTTTTAAGAATGCTCAAACTCTACCATGCACCTAAAATGCACTAAACTTGAGTATACTTGGATCAAATCAACTGTATAAAATAAGCGAACTGAAGTAAACAGGTCAATAAAACCATGAATCAACCAACAAAGGGAGACGAGAACCCTATCTTGGGTGTGTACAATGAGAAGAAATCACTATAAACTCACAAAGGTAAGTGAAAAACCAACCACTATTGGAAGATAGACTGGAAAAACAATGCCCAAAACCCTGATCACTGATTCAGACATAGACACTTCAACCTATAACCCAAATAGGCCGACCTACTTCAGAATGCAACCAGAAGACAATCCAAACACAAGAGACCCAAGGGATTTACGAGAAAGCACAAAGTGTGGTAAGCAAGGTCTTCAGACGGACAACACAGTATCTATATAGAAAGCCAACTAACAAATAGGAATTACACAGAGACAGGGACAAGTAAACCCTAGCCTAAAAATCCCTATTTCCAAGATTGTACATGACTGTATATAAGGGAAACTCGCGTTCTGTATGCGACTATCCAAGAGAGCAACCCACATATGCAGGCCTTTGTACGCGACTATGTAACACAACAACCCGCGTACAGGTGCACATTTTTTCTCAAAAAATAAGAAAAATACACAAGGCTTTCAAACACTATGATAAGCATGAACCAGGATAAAATACCACACACAAAATTCTAGGAAAAGACTGGTCAAGGGTGAAAGAAGCAACCTACATCAGCCTAGGCTCCCCAGTGGAGTCACCGTTTCTATTGTACAGGAATAAACACCTTATAACTGAAGGTCTGGGGTTACCAACATACTCATGAAACTTGCAGGAAATCGACTCTAGAGTACAGAAAAGGAAATAGGAGGATAGGAAAGACTCACCCGATACATGAAGGTTGATCCTAGCTTGTCGTCTTCCACTCTGATTCTCCTCCAAAGCCTTCTGGGATGCTTCTCCTTCACCTGTCAAGAGAAAATCCTCCCAAATGCAAGATGATACATGTATATAAAACAGGTTAGATAAATCATATATAGAGTGCTTAATCATAATTATTCATCAAACCATGATACATTAAATACATTCAAGACACATATGGAAGAAGGATTCTCTTTATTAACAATAATGAATGAGTTTATATTACAACCCAACACCTGAGACAAGGAATCCTCTGCAACCAAAGGATTCTGAGTTCCACTACTCCAAATACTTCTGAATAGAATCCACCAGCATAACTTTGCTCTCCATGTATGATTGATTAATACCCTCCCCAAGGCGCGTATAACACTTGACATATTCTAAGGTAAAAATAACTAGATGGATGGATGATAAATGTAGTTCATAATATTCCCATCTACAGTGTTTTATGAAACCTTCAATTAATAAATGTCCTTTTGTGTGCCAACATAAGGAATGTCAGCACTCAAACGGAGAAGTGCCATTCAGGTGGATAACAGATACCCCTCGAAGATTCCACGTGAATGAAGAGAATTACGGAAGAGCCAGACACCCCCCCCGAAGACATGAATGCATGAGGCCCCCAAGATGGCATACAGATCTGGTGTTTTCTTGTCCATGCAAGAAAAACATGACATTCGAAACTAGGTGCTCTACCCAATTTGAATTTTCCCATACTCTTCCCCTTCCATGCAATAACTACCTCAACCACATTCTAGCAGAAATAAATGGTTGGGAAAAAAGACAAGAAAAAGGGTAGTTGACGGTTTTTATGGGTTTTCCACATGACACATGGGCTTTTTTGAAACTGGCTCAAGGTTAACATTCCCTCCTTATTATCCTTAGGAAAATCATGCCCCCATCTCATTATTTGTTGCATTGACATAGCTAGATGTGGGTTTTTTATTAATTTGCATATTTACATCATGTTTACAAACGTGCTCGACTTAGCACAAAAACCATAGGAATCAACCGTGATCTCCTATATACCAAACATTATTCAATGACAGGGCCTTGGCCTTGATCTCCATGCCATGATTCCATATAATATTTACATCATATACATTAATTCAAACAGGGTCAAAACTAGGGTGTTACAGACCATTACTAGGATATCTAAAGAAGGGGTTGACCCAATACCATTCTTTGCTACTAAGGGGCATGACCTAATCTTAAGCACTTGAATGAAGGAGAAGTGCAATATCATGTGGGATAAGAGGGGATTTCCCATTTCCTCTATCAATGATATAGGTGTTTAGTTCATAGAAAAAGTAATCTCAAGTAAGATTCTAATAAAGATGGGATCAAACCAGTGCACTGCTGGTACCATCGCTAGAGAGAAGAAATTTGTTCCTGGAATTCAGATGAATTGTTCTACATACGCATTGAATGAAATCTTGTAAGACACCATCAATTCCTAGGAAAAAGGTAATCCTTTCACTTATTCATAGTTGACAATTTTGATCTATTTTTTTCACATGGGTTGATCCACTTAATTATCTAAGATGAAATTGTATGTCCCCTGTCGTGAGCCCCTCTACAAGAACCTATTGTATGCAGAGATGAATTGAAAAAACAATGAATTCTACTTACATGTTGATGCACTGAAGCATCATATTGGGAACCAATCATGTATTGTCACAAAAATTGTTTAGCAAACTAGGAACATGATTAAATTCATTGTTGGGGATCACTATCTATATTTACAACGCCGACGAGATGCATAACATAATTTTTTTACCACAAAATTTTTGTTAACAAAGGAGGAACATGAAATTATCATTTGAGACTAGCCTAAGGAATGGAAGCATCATTTCATAGATGACCAACTATATGCTAATACTAACCCAGAACATTAGGGAACTCCAAGAACCCAAGGAGGAGACCCCCAGGATGAAGAAAACCCACCTAGTTCCCCCCATGAAAGTAATGAAGAATGCAGTACCACACTGCCATATCATTAATTGGGGGAAAAGAGGAAATCTATTGAAGAAACCAAGAAGAGTCACAAAAATAAGAAGTTTGTTAGAGACCCCTGTGTTGGCCTTTCTAATGATGATTATAATCTATTGGCTGATAAAATGGTGAAGGTTTCTAATTAAACTCGCCAAAGAATTGATGCTTAGAATACATACTTGGTTGGGGGAATCATCCACCTACTTCAGATAGTCTATGTCACGGTAAAGGAAGTGAGAACAATAGTCATTCAAGATGCATCACAATCATAGTCACAAGAAGTCGGTCCTTCTAAGGATCGTCTAGTTGAAGTAACATTCACTCAAGAAGATCGGAAGGTTCAAGTGTCTCCTAAAGCACTTGATGTTGTCACACCTAAATATAATAGCATAATTAAGGGCATTAGTTTTGTGGGAATCAACATTTCGATGATTCCCATGTTTCTACTATACAACATTCAACAAGTTACAGTCGACGAGGTTAAAGCAAGGGAACATATGGTTTATAAGTAGTTTAAGTAATCAAATAACTCTCTATATTATCTGTAGAAAAAATTAGAGAGAACAGAGTAGAAGACATAACGATGGCACTAGGATAGCCAGATATTGGAACAAGCTATCATATTTTTCTTCCATTGTTAGGATTATTAATCCTCTCTTCTCGAATTTGGTCATATGTCTAAATCGATAGTCATGTCTAAATTGAGAGTCCATCAAGTCTATTTTTAGTCGCTAACACCATTGGATCTACTTGGCCTAATTGGGGCACATGTTACAGTTACTAAAGTGCGAGGAACACTAAATAAGGCCTAATTCCACTGATTGCACTTGCATTCATCACTTTAGGATCCTCCTATATCAATACCTACAATCTAGGAGCCACTGGGAGTGTCGATACCAACCCACGTCAGTTGAGTTGAGTTGGTGACTAGTCAAGCTCAGTTAGGAGACAATTACATTCAGTTCTAGTCCTCTACATTCAGTTAGCACTAGATTTTCATGGCTGCATGTAGGAGAGGCACATTCCTCACCTACCAAAGTCAATTAAGCTTAGTTAACACTAAATTAGACACTTTATTTGTGATTTAGAACTCCAATGGACTCTGATAATGATTTAGACAAGGTCAGTTAACCATTCAGTCCTCCGATAATGATTTAGACAAGGTCAATTAACCATTCAGTCAAGTAGAGTCTAATCAATTCGAATTTCCTCACATGGATTCGAATTACTTGTTGCTATTTAGCCATTGTACTTCATTGTAATTATTATCCAATTACTTTTGCTTAATGAAAGCATTCACAGCTGCAAGCCTTTTTCACTATTTCATTCTTCAATTCCTGACTAAAATTGTGTGATCTATTTTGTGAGTTGTGTGTTGATCCATAGATCTATGTGCTCAATTTTAATATCCATGAAATTATAGAGGTTGGAGTTACACCTAAAATACTCCCAGAGGATTTATTCGTTAAACTAGGGTAAGTGGCTTCCAGCTTCTGCAAGTGCATTACATATTTAGAAGCTAAGTTTCTTCCTCTTACACCCCCTGTCGTACTGGAAGAGAGATGAAAGGAAGTGAGAAAAAAATGTAAAAAAAATTCATGAGGGTAAGGAACTTTGTAATAAGACATATGTGCAGGTTGCTCATGCTTGGGAAGAATTAATGGATGATGATGAGCGATAGAAAGTAACATAGAAACTTCATACAAATGAATCAAATATGATTGGGTTAAGGAATCTATTGAATACATTTCCTTTGGTCAAGAAGATGAGTAAGGATGTTGAATTCAAAATATTACATCAATAGGTCACAAAGCTTTGAACATAACAACAATGATGAACTGATAAAGTTGTAGAGCTCTAGGACAAAGTAGAATAGGTCATAGGGACCATTCATCAGGTACATGAGTAGGTGCGAGAAGCTTTGGAGGTGACAAACATAGAAACTTTGGAACATATCAGTTTTGAACTTATGGATAATATTGAAAAGATAAAATAATATGTTCAACAACAGGAAGAGGGTATAATAAAATTCTTTCAATATTTTAAAAATAAGATGAATTTAATAGAGGTATATGTCTAAAGCAGCTTGGGACGAGAGACAAGTCAGTTTTAGGGGCATGTTTTCCCTAGTAAATTATGTAAATAATGGACCAAAATTTTTGAGGAAACTGGTCATAGTGTGAACAAGGCTATGCTAGAGTAAAAAGAGGAAGAGGTTAAAGCCGTAATTATGGCCAGTTTTTGGGGAAATAGTAAATGTAAGGGGCTAGTTAGTTAGAAAATACATCCACTTATGGGTAGTGGGCATGGGATGTAAAATCGACCGTTAGAGACTACATAAATGTAAAGGGGATTCTTGAGTAGGTGTGCTTGAGTTGATTTTTTATGGGACCTTAGTAGTTTCTTGATGGGATTTTGATCTAGGGTGATTTTTTGGGAGAGTACAAATGATGAATAAAAGTCGTGAAAGGTATTTAATGTCGATCCCCAAGATGTAGGCATGGATATAGTTTAATGTAGTTTTCATGAACAAGTTTGCATACTAAGTGCATAGACATAAATAATTCAAGACATGACTTATGCCAAATGAAGAGAGATTTTGTGGTTTTTACCTATAAGGGTTTCTACGTTAAAACCTCCATGTCAATGGTGTGTGTTTATTTTATTCCTACGTATTCCTGATTTTGCTGCAACTAATAATGAATATGATGGATAGCAATAATAGTAATGGTAATGTGGTAGATGTGATCTAGATTTGCATACTTTATATACTTTTTTTGTTTATCGTTGATTTTTCACCAATATGCATCCTTGGGTAGTCTGTCGAGTTTTTCTATGAAGAAATCCCCTTTTGTAACTGAAGAATCCTGGTTCCTATAGTCCCTATAGGTATCTCTCATCAGACATCACTTACATCACAAGTTTTTCATATGAGGTTATGGTATGTCAGGTTGGTGCCTTAGGTTTTGTTGGTTGGGATGAAGGTTGAACCTAGTTTAGTTGAAAGCGAGCCAACAATTAAAAAAGTTCTTGTTTGAGAATGGTCATTTTCCTTCTATGGTACTATAAATTACAAATAAGGATAAGGCATAAATCTAGTTGGTGGTTGTCTAGGGACTGCTGGTTGATTACTTAATTCAATGATTTCTTAAGGAACCTCTTCCTCTACCTATTTTTCCACCAAATCCTAGGAGGTCTCTATTCACAAAATTATTTCTTTGTTAGAATAGGGAGCTTGATATTCATGATATATCTCCATATATTCATCATATATTTTCTTCTTTGATACTTGCTCTAGTTCACTAAGTCGTTCCAATGTCTGCAGAATCTCTTCAACTTCATCCCAACTCTCTTTGTTATCCATACTTTCCCATTGTAGTATGGGTTTCTAGTCATCAGCTAAATTCTTATTCTCCAATATTTTATTTAATAATAGTTTGTGTGAATCATATTCTATTGGTTCATCCTTTTCTCAAATTAAATGCTTTAGAAAACCCTTCATGTATTGAAGATTACTTGAGGATTTAACTTGGAATAGACGAATATATTTGGGACTGTGAAAATATCTATGCTATTTTAAACCTTTGAAATGTAGCCCATAAAATAGAAACATGTTCCTTACATATTCCATAAGAAGAATTTTTATGGTCAGGATTGCAGGAATTTTGTAAGGATTCCCTTCAAATCCATAAACTCTGATGAATGTGTGATCTATGAACAAAAACCAGTCACCCACTCTTCTCTCTAGGTTGAATTGTAACCACTCATTTATTTCCTTGGGAATTCTTGGCAGGCCAACTCCATGAATAATGGTATAATTCTATTTAATCACATTGTTTGTAAACTATGAATAATTTGAGTTGTTCACTTGTATTAAAAACAAGGGATTCCATTCATAAACTAGGTGCTTTCTTCCCTACTCATTAACTATATTCGGGCCAAGAGTTTCAAAATCATTCAAATTTTGGAATGTAAAAAGACGTAAAAGAAGAGAAGGATATCTGGACATTTATAGGGAGGAAAATTATGACAAGTGCTTGTTTATGCTAAAAGCTATAAAATCACAAAGGTCCCATTTAGGGAATTCTTTAGCTCTAGGGAGTAAGTGAGCTAAAAAAATAATAGGGTTTCATTAACTTCTTCATCATTTTTATATCCTATGATTGCAAACAATAGGGATATTTATTTTATGAAGGATTGCTTAAAAAATACAGTCTTGAATGGGAGCTTGGTGCTCTGGACTATCTTTCCAGGATCCATATATTGTCTTAAAACTAAGGATTTATCTATATAGATAAAATATTCATACATGAGGGCCATTTTTATTTCTTCTATAGGTTCTATCTATTCATCATCAGTAATTCATAACATTTGCTTGATATGTTTCACTTCTATTTGATAGACAACCATCAAAATGTCCAAAGAGGTGATGAATTTTTGGCTTGGGGAGAATAATTATGAAAACCAACTAGTAAATTATGGAATATAAACAAAATTGGGAAACATATAATAATATGACTATGAATTCCACATTTTATAGGGGTCCTTGTCTTGAAAATATAGGGTTTGGGCTTCACTAATAGTTAAATTTAGGTCACAGTGGGTTGTTTGAGTGTCTTTAATATTACCTTGGTAGTCATATACGATCTCATTAAAAGAATATTTTGGTTTTGGGGATGACCCAATGGTGTACTAGGACATTTTTATGGTTGAATTTACTGGTTCAGTGGGAAGTGTTCAAATTGTAGGTTAGGGTAAATTTTAGGTTTACGCAGTAAAATGGTAAAAGAAACTGAGTAGATGGAAACATTACTCATAAATCCTAATGGGGTGGTCAACTAGAGCTCAGATTAATGAATGGATTGGTTAGAGGGGTGGATGCAGACAAAAGGTTGACTAATTGGAGCTCTGGATGTCTTGGACAACAATGACCTACAACAAACAGGTCAAATGACTTTTAAATGGTCTTGAAATTTGCAATGGGCGGTATGGCAGGATATTGATGGTTGAGGGAGAAAGATATAAATTATGACAATGGGACCACTAATAGGATAATGTGAAGGGATGGGGTTATGTTGACTAATAGTGGGACCACATGAATTTTTCATGAGAAAAAAACACCATGGTTTACCAAGGTGGTAACACTCAATCACTCACAGGTTTTGAAAAAGGACTCGAGGATTGTTGGGTCTCGAAATTCCCCTTTTAACCACATCCCTTATAGCCCATTGGGATTGTCTTATTCCATTTTTTCGCAAAAAATAGACATTAATTCCTCACTTGATCCATGAATCTTCACAGGTATGATTATTTATTATTTCATATTATTAATCCTTATGATTGTTATAATTAGGACTTTGCTTCTTGGATTATGCTAACTCATTATGATTTCACAAAGATAGTGCAAGTTGTGAGAGATTACAGGTGTAGCAGCCCGAGAAGTAAAAAGAGGATATGAGCATCAACTATTAGTTGTGACTTGCGAGTCCCGTCTATACACATAGATCCAACCAAGGGTCATCATTCCACGTGGGCTGCGATAGACATGGACGCGACAGACATGGCTACAACAGACTGAGCTACAACAACGCACCATTGCTTGAAATTAGCTTCAATCATCCAGGCCTTTCTTGAATTGGTTATGTTATTCATTTACTGGCTCGGGAAACAAAATTTCCTATATTCCCTGCCTTTGTTTAATTCCACTCAAAGCTGTAACATCACATGCAACAGGGCATTCTGAAGATCGTAAATCTTCATGGTTGCTTGATATTAGCGGGTGAGGGTTACGTTTGTTGATGTATAAGTACGGGGAAGAATTCATAGCCAGGGGTTGGACAATATCATATTTTATTGTGTAAGCTGTAACAGAGACTGTACCTTCATTTTACCATTTTAATACAAGGAGAATAATTCTTTAGATCTCTATGTTTTAACTTGTGTTAGTTTCAGCATCTCTATTTGAAGGCTGGACCTGCCTTCCCACAGAGATCACCGATTTAATTAGATGTTTACTTAATTAGTTGTGTGGTGTGTATGTTACCTTATATGCAATTTTTTTCAGTACCTGCAATAGCCATGTTAATCGTTGTGTTTCCTTGAATATTTAGTACTCGCATTTCCTTTAAGCTGCAGCACTATGGTGTGACAATCGACTACGTAGGTTAGCTTCTTTTATGCATGTGTATGATATTTGTAACAGTCAAGCTCTCCCTAAGTTCCTTTCAATTACTTGTCTTGCTCAGGTAGACTATGGTTTAGAACTATTGATTCAATTCTTGTCATTTCTCATTTCTAGATTAAGGATAGATTAACTAGTCACAATGGATCTGCATATAGTCTAGTAAATTAGGATTTAACTTTTTGCAAAAGTAATTCTAGATATTTATTTCATGAATCATTCATTATTGGATTGAAGTTGTAGGAAATAATTGCAATTCCAAATTCTTAGATAGGTAGCTTAGATCAGTTTGATTATGGGAAGAGTTTGAAAAAATAAGATACGTAGGAAAGGTTATTCAATCATCAACTTCTTAGTGTTTAAGCACATATAGTGTAATTTATCTTTGCAATAAAATACTTCCATGGGTTGGTGATTTATATTGATCATTCTGCATGATGGTTGTAATTAATTGGCATATAGAGTGACCAACATTTTGGTGCCATTGTCGAGGAAGGTAATGATTAGACACCATAGTTGCATCCATTCATTTTTCCTCATTTTTTAAGTTTGCATGTTTTGGGTTGCATAAATACGAGAAGAGTACAACATGAAATTCCTATAACCCCTAGAAATCCCCAGAATACTAACATTATAGGTGGTCGAGGTCGTGGCAGAAACCCAACAATAGGAAGAAGAACATTCAATGAAGATTTGGTTGCCAGGACCAATTCCTCTACTGGAGCTCACCATCAAGGGTCCTCCATAAGCAAAATCCCAATTACCCCCAAGGTGGAAGCATCAATTTCCACAGTGGAGAACACAGGAGGAGCCGTGACACCCTCAAGTGTCCCTATGGAAGAAGATAGAGTTATTGTTGTGGGAGTAGGTGATTGAGATGTGATCTATCACATTAATGGGAAGGAGGTGACAAAGGAGGAGTGGACACAGTTTCATAAGAAGAAGGAAGATCAGAAGAAACAAAGGAAGGAGAGAGAAGAAGAAAACATGAATAACATACATGAGCCAAAAGATCATGAAGAGGTGATGGGGGGAAATCATCATAATGATGATTATCCCCCACCTGAGGGGATAGTTTTCACAATCCATTTCCCCATTGACAGCCAATGGGACCAGCCCCCATGAAAAACATATCACCATCAGTATTACCTCATTTTCATGGAAAGGCCACAGAGGATCTAGATGAATTCCTCTTCAAGTTTGACATCCTCTATCACAACTATGACTAAACTTTCAATGAACAGAAGTTAAAACTTTTCCTGCTAATTTTAAATATAATGCGCTACGTTGGCTCACGAGCCTGGGCAGTGAAACTGTCACCATGTAGGACCAAATGAAACAGGTGTTCCTGGAGAAATGCCAGAAGTACTGCAACATTAAAGATAAAAGACAAGAGTTGCTCAATATGGTACAAAGGAACGAAGAAAGTTTGGAATATTTTGTTGAGAGGATCTTGTACAATGTGTAGAGGGATGGACAAACTAATATGGGGTTAGATGTGCTCAAGATAATCCTACTTCATGGGATTAGGGAAGACTACCTAAGTATGTTGAACCTGTTGGGAAAGGGGGGTATATCAGAGGAATCCTTTGAAAATATTGTTGAATGATGTAGAAGGTATTCCAAAGGATCCTCCAAAACCAACAAATGGGAAAAATTGGAACGATATGTCTTCTATAGCACACAGAAGTCATAAAATGGACGATCCACCCGAGCAAAAATAGGAAACCTTCTCGATAACTTCAAAACAGAGATGATGAGATACATCTCCTCGGAAATAGATGTCCTGAGGGTGAAGTAGAAAGAAGTATTAGAGGATCTAACACTTAGTGTATTCTTCCCTAAATGTAGGAAGAAACATCCCTTGAAGCAGTACCCACTTGAAAAATTAGAAGTGTGTCATCTCTATGAACTAAAACATGATGCAAAGGAGTGCCCCTCACTACCTCAAGTGAAGGCAGTTCTACAAGCATAAAATCTAGATGTGGAACCAACCTACTTCAGTGCCCAGAAAAATCCTTGGAAACCTTGAAACCAAGGTATGACTCTAGACTCATTTCCATTTTTGAATAATATGAATAATTGGAAAAATATGCATCACTTGAATACACAATTACCTTCACCTTATTCCAACCATCAATGGCATCCTTATCAACCTCCTATGCATAATTTCAACTCCTGGAACTCTTGGACATAGCCACCAAACCAACAAAATTATTGGTGTCCTGGGTGGAGGAACTTCCATCCAGGAAACCAATTTCCCTGTAGCCAATATCCTCAACAATTTCCTCACCAAAAATACCCTCCTCAATAATACCCTCATCCATATCAACAGTACCAGAGGCCGCAGCTGCAAATCCAGAACAATGTTGCACCCAATATGCCTATACAACCGTAGTTGCAGCTCTGGAAAAATGTTGCACCCAATATGCCTATACGATCGCAGCTTCCTGCTCAACCTAACCCCAACCCAAACAATAAATAAATCCATTAGTTTGAGACTACCAACATGCCCACTTACTACAGTACTCAAGTTCTATGTAACGACATACGCTTACGATCAGGGAGAGTGGTGGAACCTTTGGTCATTGAGGATGTTCCATCCGTTGTGTCTAAAAAAAGGATGAACCAGCAATACTCATCCCACATATCAGTCCCCATTATTGAGGATGTTGAAATTCCTATCGAGACAACAGCTGAAACACAGAGAAAAATCTATTGAAACGCACCCTACACAACTGATTAGAGAACCTCCATATCCTGAAAGACTGAGACTACAGAAAAGTAGTGGAACAACCTTATTTTAACCTCTTAGAAGATTTGAAAAATATTTATGTCAAAATTCCACTATTACAGGCCCTCCATGATGTGCCTATTTACGCCAAAATAGTCTGAGACCCGTGTGTAAGAAAACCAGGTAGAAAACCGAAATATCCTCCCACTATCCATGTCATAGGGAAACTATTTGAATTGATAATGGGAAAAACTCTCCTGGAAAAATATGATGACCCTAGGAACCCTACTATCACCGTACAAAATGGGAACACACAGATACGAAATGTGTTGTTAGAACTCGACCCAACTATTAAATTTATGACCATAGAAATTATACAAAAACTTGGGCTCACCAATCTTCGGCCAGCCCCCACCATTCTAGAACTAGCTGATAGGTCCACTATCAAACATGAGAGAATGTTAGATGACCTTGATCTCTTATTTGATTCATGGGAGTACCCTGCTGACTTCTTGGTTTTACAACCTAAGTCGCATCTAGGAGGATACCCACTAATACTAGGAAGACCCTGGTTAGCTATAACAGATGCTTACATCAGCTATCAGTCAGGGTCTATGACCATCTTAGATGGGACTGAAATGAAAAATATTACCCTGTATCCTCCAAATCGACTTTGTCTAAAAGCTAAAACTCCATTTTGGATGGATCTAGAGGAAGAGGAGGGCGTTCAACCACTATTAACAATAGGGAAGGCCTTGGCTTTCAAGGAGGAAACAGAGGATGATGCCATTAATAGTTTCATCAGTGAGCCCACTTTTGTCAAGAAACAAATTTATCATATCTTGAATAATAACCTAGGTGAAGAAGAGAAATAAAATCTCATAGAGGAAACATTAGTCAGTGACACCCACATAATTCCAGTGCTGAAAAATTCAGAAAGTGTTTTGGTTGAGACAGAGCCTGGAAAAACATTGAATATCAATCCTAATCTTGCTCTTGACGAACAAGAATGCTTAATCACTCTGTTCAAAAAGAATAAGGGGGGATTTTCTTGGGAGCAAATAGATATGAAGGGTATCCCTTCTAATTTGTGCACCCACCACATTTATATCAAAAATGACTCTTGGCCTGTGTGCCAGCCACAACGAAGGATGAACCCCAATCTAAGGGACATTATGAAGGAGGAAATTCAAAAACTCTTGGAAGCAGGGTTTATATACCCAATCTCAGAAAGCGAGTTGGTTTCTTCACTCATGATAGTACCCAAGAAGAATGGGAAATGGAGAGTATGCATGGATTATAGAGAGTTAAACAAGGAAACATAGAAAGATCACTTTCCTTTTCCTTTCATCGATCAGGTACTTGACACCCTATCTAGGAAGAATTTATTCTCCTCTTTGGATGGGTTTAGTGGGTACAATGAGATCCATATTGCTCCTGAGGAACAATACAAGACCACCATCACCTGTTCGAGGGGTACCTTTACATATAGGGTACTCCCCTTCGGTTTGTGCAATGCACCAACCACATTTTAGAGAGTTGTGATCGACATCCTTTAAGAGATGGTCAATGATAGTATGGAGATTTTCATCGATGACTTTACCCCATATGGTAATGATTTTAAGAAGGCATTGAAAAATGAGAGAAGGTTTTAAGACACTGTGAACAGACCCAACTATATTTGAGCACTGAAGAAGTGCCATATGATGATGAGAGAGGATGTAGTGCTGGGGAACTTTATCTCTGCTAATGGTATCCAGGTAGATCCATCCAAAATTAGGGTAATTGAAAATATACCTATTCCTGGAACAAAAAAATAGGTATGTAGCTTCTTAGGGCATGCTGGTTATTATAGAAGATTTATAGAAAAAATTTCCAAACTAGCTTCTCCTTTATTTACCTTGTTGATGAAGGATGTAGAGTTTATTTGGAATGATGCATGCTAGAAAAAATTCACTGAAATTAAGAAGAGGTTGTCTATAACTCCTATCTTAAGGGGTCCCAATTGGGATCTGCCTTCCACATTTCTTCAGATTCCTATGACACTGCCATTGGAGCAGTGCTGGGATAGCAGGATGGCCAAGCATCATATGCAACTTACTACATCAGTAAAAAATTGACTCTTGTTGAACTCAATTACCCTGTTATAGAGAAAGAATTTTTAGCCATTGTTTACTCCATTAACAAATTCAGGCATTAAATCACTAGATATCCCACCTTTGTACACACTAACCACTTGGCCATCAAGTATTTAATGAAAAAACCAGTTACAAATGCTACGATAACTAGATGGTTGTTACTATTATAGGAGTTTGATATTACGATTGTTGATAGGCCTGGGAAAGAAAATGTTGTTGCTGATTTTTTATCTCGTTTTACTAATAGTGTTGGCATCTTACCAGTTGAAGATTCTTTCCCAGATGAACATTTATTTGCAGTTCCAGCTCATTCCTCTGGTATGAAGATGTTTCTAACTACTTGGTTGCAGGCAAGCTTCCGACACATTTATCAAAAAGAGATAAAAGGAAAATTATTCTACAAGGTGCCAAGTATTGTTGGATAGATAGTCATATTTTCTACACGGGTCCTAATCTTGATATTAGAAGATGTGTTAGGGAGGATGAAGTCTTCCATATCTTGGATGCCTATCATGATGAGCCATGTGGATGACATTTTGCAGACAAAAAGATAGCTCATAAGGTGTTAATAATGGGCTATTATTGGCCAACATCTTTTAGGGATGCAAAGAAGTATGTCCAGGCTTGTGACAGCTGTTAGAGAATGGGCCAACCTAATAGATTGGATGAAATTCCTTTGTTACCATAGTTGGTGGTTTAACCCTTTGACAGATGGGCCTTATATTTTGTTGGGCCTATCAGCCCTTCCTCAAAGCAGAAAGCTTACATTTTAGTTTGCAGTAACTACATGCCAAAATGGGTGGAAGTTGTGGCGTTGGTGAAATCCAGTGACCAGGATGTAATAGACTTCTTGTACAGGGAAATATTCACTCATTTTGGAGTTACCAAGGAAATAATCATAGATGGAGGACCACAGTTTGTGTCACATAAGTTTGAAGTTGTGCTACAGAAGTACCATATTCATTATAGGATAACTTCACCTTACCATCCTCAGGCTAATGGCCAGGTGGAAAGTACAAATAAAGTTATTGAATATATCCTTGATAAAACAGTCATAAGCCATCGCAGAGACTGGGCTCATAGACTTTTGGAAGCACTGTGGGAATATCACACTACTTGGCGAAATACTACATGGTTCTCCCCCTGTGACTTGGTGTATGGTACGAGTGTTGTCTTCCCTATTGAATTCAAAATCAAGAATTTAAGGATGGACTTGGATGTAAACTTGGATGTAACAGAGGCACATAAGAGTATACTGAATCAATTAAATGAACTTGATGAAAAATTTATAGCTGGAGTGGACCCAACAACCTTGATTCAGTAGCAACTATCCAAATGGCACGATCGGTTCATCAAGAAGAAAGTCTTATGTGAAGGAGACTGGGCATTATTATATGATTCAAGGTTCAAAAGGGACTTCAAAGGTAAGCTCCACACAGTATGGTTGGGTCCATATCATATAGACAGAGTGTTTAATAATGGTACAGTCCACTTGGTCACCATTGATGAAAACCACACACCATTATTTGCAAATGGTCACAGGTTGTGACTGTACCACAAACCAATTTCAAGGGATGTGTTTATTTCATAGGCTACAGCTGATCCAGGATACTAGCTAGCACACGGGAAGGAGTCTTTATCTACCCCTGTCAATCTTTGGAACTCACTATGATTTCCACAACAAAAAATTTGTACATAAGTAAATTGATGTTTGCTATTTTTATTCCTTTTTTCTTTGTTTTCCTTTATGATTCATCATTTTTGAAGAATCTGTGCAGGAACTAACTTAGGGAGCAATGGTCATGACTGGGCCTGATGACTGTTAACCCTTATTCTAATTTCCTACTTTGGAAAAATATCCACGAAGAATAAAATAATTTGAGTGATGAATAGTTATGCGCAGCTACGACTCTGTAAAATATTCCCATTTTTTCGTTCCGTGCAGCTACGACTCCGTAAAAACCCTCCTATTTTCTCGTTTCATGCAAGTGCGACTATGAAAATATCGCTTTTTTTTCCATTCCTTGCAGCTGTGACTCTGTAAAATCCTTCCCATTTTCGTGTTTCGTGCAGCTGTGAATCCATAAAATATGCCTATTTTTTCATTCCATGTAGCTGCAACTCTGTAAAAACCTTCCCATTTTCCCGTTATGCGCAGCTGCAACTTTGTAAAAACCTTCCCATTTTCCCATTTTGTGTAGCTATGACTACGTAAAAATTCCCTATTTTCATGTTCTATGCAGCTACGACTCCCTAAAACTTGCCTATTTTCGGTTCCATGCAGCTGCAACTCTGCCAATTTTAGCAAAATTTTCCTATTTTTGTGGCCGTGAATCCTCCAGATTTATCCACAGAAGGGTTGTGACTCCTCCATATTTGTCCGAAATTTCTGCCGCCGTTGATTTTTTTTATTCCAACTCACCTCACGACTTCAATGATGTTTCCATCAAGGTTGAAAAGATATTTTTTGGCTCACCGAAAGGAACATCATCACAGAACATCCACAATTATGTTTAAAATTGATGGCAGCATTTGACACACTGTATTATCTTGAGAAGTCATGGACCATCGCATAATTGCTAAGGCATGGTTATGATCATTTACATGATTAAGCATTAAATAGATTTGAAAAAATTAATCATGCTCACCTTTTCATAGCTGTCATTATACCCACACTTCGTTAACTGTCCATCCACATGATCTTATGGGTACTCGAGCTTATCTTACAACCGTCAAATTTTTTTCTAATTTGGGGCCAAATATTACTAATGATTCCCTACTTTTGACTGTCTTAACTTTCCTAATTTGATAAACCCCAACATCAGCTGTTCGTGCATTACTCTGTGCTATAAACTCCATTACTGGGCTTGTAAATTATTGAAATAATACCAGCATTTAGAAGGAAAGGATCCATGGGTATCCTAGCCAGACACAAACCTACAACCATGCAAGAATTGCACATAAATGCTGAGGTTTTTACCATCTTCGCAGCTGCTGGTTGGAATGAGTTTTTCCAACGATTAAGTGGTTTTCACTAAGAAACGGTTCTGCAGTTCACTTTGAATCTCATAGAAACACATTCAGAGGTCTAGGGTTTACATATAGAAGTTACTAAGGAGATTGTAGCAGAGGCCATGGGCCTTCCTCAAATTGGAAGAGCCAGGTTTGGAAGACAAGTTTGAAATGCTGCTGCAATGCAGGAGTTTTTGCTAGCTGGTGAACAGGTCCACCAAGTGAAGAAGGGGATAGCATTACAGTCACTAACTCAACACTTGAATGAAGTGGCAATATTCTTGAATAAGTACATTATGTGTGAAGGTAGATATCAAACTATGTATTTGTCTAAATTCCCTTTATTGTCTCATTTACGTTGTAGGGCCTTACTCAATATGCCCTTTTATCTATTTAAATACTTGCATCATATGGAGCAATTTTTGAAATCATCCAAACACCCATACTCGTCCCTCACCCATCACAGCCTAAAAAAATTACTCATCTTGAGGGCTTTAGCTTAGAGAAACTAAACTTGGGAACAATTTAATTTCCAACCACCAATAAACCGGGGACTTGTACTTTTTCTTGGGGTTCCAATAGAGTATGAAGAACCTGCACTCTTGAGGGGTGTTCAAACATAAGAAGAAGAGGAGGCTCTAACTCAGTTGGAGGGGATGGCAGAAGAGCGAGAGAACCGGAGTCCCTCCAATTTAGTTGGGGGGGAAGATGAGGCAGAATCTAATGGTCAGGAAGAAGGGGATGAGGCAGAATTAGATAATCAGGAAGAAGGGGATGGAACAGGATGCGATAACCAAGAAGAAGAATCAGGTCAAGATGCAGCAGAAACAAACCCTGCTGAAGCGATAGAGGATTTGGGAGCTCCATCAGGAGAAGCTGAAGTTGGAGAAGCATTCGATGTTGCGATAACTGAAGCTGAAGTTGTAGGAACTATGATGACAGAAGAAAATGTATAGGTTTTCACCATCGAATCTTCTCTGGAATGGAGGGGAACTCTTATCGAGGAGGAAACAAAGATGGTAGAGACCAGAGAAGATGCTGAAATAAGAAACATTCCTTCTACATCAGCTGTAGTATTGGAAGCCCCTCTACCGTTAAGGAAGAGAATAAGATCAAAGGAGGAGTTGCAGGAATCAAGTCCAATGAGAAGAAGGAGAACTAGATCAGTTGCAGTAGGAGAAGCAGCATGGGAAAAATGGAAAAATATTGAAGCAAAGAGGTGCAAGTGCTTCGGAAGGAAGTGGAAAGATGGAAGGAAACATGTCAGAAACAAGTGGAAAGGAGATTGCACTCACTTGTGGAAGCTATAGATCAGATTGAAGGATCACTTTCAACTAAGGAAGGTGATGAATTAAAAAAAGTAGGTTTCCCTGAGTGTGGAGAAATATTTAGTCAATCAATATACAAAGTCATAGTGCATGCATTTGTGGCACAAAAATGAACACAGATAGTTGGAGAAGAGAGAGGAACATCTACAAGAGAATTGAGAGATAAAGAAGAACCAGAAATGGAAAGGATCCCTGATGTAGAGGTAAGGGAATGTGATCAACATTAGGCTTAGCTATAGGGTGTTGTTACACAAGAACCAACAACCCTGGAAATGCTTGTTGAAGCTTCTACTCAATTGGAAGTGTGTGTGAGAGAGGTTGAAACAATCCCTGATTTGAACCTAGGAGTCCTTACTATGACCCCAAAACAATCTCAGGACATAGAACTAGTGGAGGGAGAACTTCAGCAACAAGAAAATGTTGAAGTTGATCAGGATGTTATCACAGAAGAACCAACATCCTTATAAAACATTTTTGAGACTCCCATTAGGCTAGGGGCAACTGATATTGAGGTAGACATAATCCTCGATGTGGAATTAGGAAAAGATGAACAGATGCAGTCCCAACCATGAGGGGATGCTAAAACATTTGGGGACCAGTCTCATCTATCTGGGGACACTAAAATAATCAGGGACCAGCCTCATCTCTCATGGGATATGGAAGTAACTCAAAATCAACCCAAGTTGTTAGAGGATCTAGAAAAGCAGGAAGTTGTTACAAAAGAACCAGCATCTCTGTAACCCCTTGTTGAAGCCACAATTGAGAATCAAGAAGTTCCATCAGAAACTCAGGAAGATACTGGGACTGCAACATAGGAATATGTTGCCACACAAGAACCAAAATATTCACCATTGTTTGTTGAAGTTGACAAAAATAGGTTTCAGGAATGACGTGTTGTCACACAAGAACCAACATCATCAGAATTGATTCCAGAAGTACACTGGTAGGCAGAATTTGTTGAACCACTAGTGGAAGAGGAAGTCGTTTCACGTCCGATCCAGAACAATCAGGCTGAAACATTGGATAATAAGGTATGGACATAATATTCCAAAGAATTTTTCAATTTAGACTCTGATGAGGAGAAGGATGCAGGAGAGGAAAAGATTCAAGGTCTAATAGAAGAACTCTCACTACTGAAAATAGAAGTAAAGAAATGGAAAAGTGATGTGGAAAGATATCAGCAATGAATGATTCCCATTTCTCAGCATAGGAAGACTATTAGTGAATTGAGGGAAATATGGGCATAAGAGCTAATATACCAGAAGTCTTGTTGGGAAGAAGTACAGAAAGAATTGAAGGAGTTGAAGAAGTTCAAGTCCATGCAAAAGGAGAAAGACCAAATGTACATTCTCTCATGAGAATTGATGAGCTCTAGAGCTCCATATCCCTCTTATCATGTATTTTTATATGAATAGTTCACTTAGTTTAAGATGAAGGCACTAAAATAAGGGATACCTTATGAAGTAGCATCTTTAGACCAGTTTTTGGAAACATTTATGAAAATTAGCTTCATTGAGTAGAACCTTTTGTGTGAGCTTTATTTACATGAACTAGTTTTCCCCTTGGAATGATATTCAAATCCTGCTCCTCACCTAGGTGATGTCCAGTTGAGGGATTTTTCTTCTTTTGTCAGCAACCATGTGCAATGGGAGGATTCATTTTAGACAAGCTCTCACAATGAGGCTCACTATAATCTTTGGATTTAGTGTGAAATTCAATCCCCTCGACTTATTCATAATCATGAAGCATATAGGCTTAAATTTCCCATCCATACTCACTAGTTGGTCGAGCTTCAAGAGAAAGTCATATCCACTTGTGGTAACTGTATTTCCAAGTAGGAACGTTTGGATTTGGAGGGAAGTAAGCATAGGTGGTATGCTTCCCCTTCATCAATTAATAAAAGGGACCCTTATTGCTTCAAGAATTTAAAACAGGCTCTCCCTAGGGTTGAAGGCTACGTTTATTTGTGAGGAAATGTGGACTTAACTGGTCGGGACTCAAATTCAAATTCTCGCTTATTTGGTGGCCAGCAAAACCATATAAGGAAGATTTTTCACCGACAAAAGTACAAGAAAGGGAGTGTTGGAAATATTGGGTTTCCCATAATGGATATCTAGATGGTAGGGAGTCACCTGAATCCTCCTATAAATTTTCATCTCTTGATGAGCGAGGCACAGTTCAATATTATGATTCATACTAATGGATTTTGTTGCACGAGGACATGAAATAGAGCAGTTGGGGGGAGATGTTGGGTCCCAAAATGTCACTTTTTAACCACATCCCTTATACCCTGTTGGTCTTGTCTTGTTCCATTTTGTGCACCAAATAAACATTATTTCCTCACTTGAGCCCTGAATATTCATAGGTATGATTATTTATTGTTTCATCTTATTAATCCTTATGATTGTTATAATCATGACTTTGCTTCTTTCATTTTTCTAACTCATTATGATTTCACAAAGATAGTGCAAGCTGTGAGCGATTATAGGTATAGCAACCCGAGCGGTCTAGAGAGGATATGAGAATCCACTATCAGTTGTGACTTGACAGTCCCATCTATACATGCAGATCCAACCAAGGGTAATCATTCCACATGGTCTGCGACATACATGGATGCGATAGACATGGCTACAATAGATTGAGCTACAACAGTGCACCATTGGTTGAAGTTATCTGCAATCATCCATGAGTTTCTTGAAGTTCTTATGTTATTCATTTAGTGTCTCAAAAAATAGAATTTCCTATATTCCCTACCTCTGGTTAATTCCACTCATAGCTATAACAACACATGTAACAGGGAAGCCTGAAGATCATAGATCTTCATGGCTTCCCGATATTAGTGGGTGAGGGTTACGTTTGTTGATGTATAAGTACAGGGAAGAATTCAAAGCCAGGGGTTGGAAAATATCATATTTTATTGTGTAAGCTGTAACGAAGAATGTACCTTCATTTTACCATTTTAATACAAGGAGCAGGATTCTTCAGATATCTGTGTTTTAACTTGTGTTAGTTTTGGCATCTATGTTTGAAGGCTGGGCCCGCCTTCCCACAGAGATTGCTGAGTTAATTATATGTTTACTTAATTAGTTGTGTGGTGTAGATGTTACATTATATGCATTTGTTTTAGTAGCTACATGTTGGTTTCTCTTGGGTAGACCTGGGTTTACTGTAATGTACCAACAAAACCCCTAGCTCACTGGCCCTTTCAACGACAGACCACAGAATGGCTTGAAGTCTCACCCGAAGTGATCCTAGATGGGGTGGTTGAAGACTCACGTGTCCTCAACCAGGTTCTGTAGCATCCTAGGTTTCTCTTGACTCTGGTTAACCAGTGGGATTTCTATTTATAACATTGTATCTCTCATCCGAGCAGACTCTGCTATGAGACTGACTCCTATCGCATCGTGGCTTCTCTGGCAATGCGCAAGCCTTCTCTTCTACTTGACTCTCTACCTATGATATCCCTCACTGTGGCTCCTCCAACAGTGCGATATCGCCTTTCTGTGCTGCGACAGCTTCTATGGTAAGACTCAATAGGACTCTCCAACTCTCACGGTCCAATCACTTTCCTTTCTTTCTTATACTAGCTCAGCTAACATTCACAAGGGTGTTAAACAACTTCACTTAGCTTCTACAGTCTAATATGCTCAACATCTATTGCGCTCAACTTGCTGAACTGAATATATAGGAATCACTTGAGACTGGAACTATTACAGTCTGAATCAAACACTGATAAAATTATATGTAGAATACTTAACACATCCATCTCACATTTAGCCTTCTACATTATTGTAAACTGAAGGATAGCATACACACATTCATTAACTATTAGTTAACCTCATGTAACAGGTAACAGATAGCAAATATGTAAACACAATCACATGAAACAATCACATAACATACTGATTTTACATGGTTCACTTCCAAGGAGGAATCTATGTCCACAGGAACTGGTTTTTATATTATATATTGAGAGAGTAAACACAGTTCCACTACAACCTATTATGTAGCTCTAGATCTTCTGGGAAACTCCACGTTCTTAGCTGGAGCCCTTCTCTCTTAGATCTCTTCTCTTTCTATATTTCCTTCTTCTTACAATATATCCTCTCTCTCTCTCTAAATCCCTGCAGATTGTTACATTCATACTCAAGGAATTGGCTAATGGTTACAATAAGATAATACAAACTGAATACAGAACCAGAGCTCGACTCTTTCTCAATATCTTACAATACAGATAACTAAAGAACTAGCTATCTTTTTCTCTACTGTCTAAACGTCTAACTAATTGACCGTCTAACTATCTAACCCTTCATAATACAAAATACATGCTTAAATAGGTGGCCCGAAGGTCTCACCCTGATACAAAACTGTGAGCCTATCCCAACAGTAACCAAAAAACCCTAACTGTGACAGTCGATGTATATGTACTTTGAACTGCCCCTTACTGGTCATACTGCAGCTCTCTCTAGTCTTCCACACTTCCCAGCACTGATCGTGGGTATGGGCACTACTTCCTTGGTCGCTCCTCTTCTGTCTTTTGTCTTCAATACCTCAGCCCGTTGCTCCTTTTCCTTTATGAGGTTAGCTTAGCCCTCCTGTCTTCACCACTTCCTTAAGTGCAGTGGTTGATCTCTCTCTTCTCGGTCGCTTCGGGTACTGTTTATTTTGACTTTCTTGTCTCGATATAGCAAATTTTCCTATAGCTGTGGGCCCTGCTCCAATAGTCCCCTAACACTTACTTGTGGCTCGTCCCTGAGCCCCTAATAGCTGGCTTCTCTTGCTATAGCTTCTCCTTGGCTTCCTGCGAAGTCCTTGCAAATTTTTCTTGAAGTCTTGTGACTTCTTTGTCCATAGCTTCGGCACAGTCTTGTGCCGCTTTCTCTAAAATAGTATCAACACTTTCCTTAAGTGAGCTCCAAAATAAATGGAAAACCATTTATAGGCTGCAAAATTTCTTGGAAGGCTCTCACCTCCTGGTACCTTGGTCAGGTTTGTACCATTCACCTCAAATTCTACTGGAGCACTTGTCTGAACAGGTTCATCAAAGCCATCATCATTCTGAATATATGGAAAGTAGATGTCTTTCAGCATAGATCTAAGCTGATCTTCATTTCGATAACTTGTCTTTACTAGGATATATGCACCTTGGTAAAACTTCCATGAGGAGATATGTCCTTTTTCAGCTTGAATGTAACTATCTTCTTTGAAATTTCTTGTATCTCTCTCATTTTCAACATCTCTACTATGTTCCTTTCCCATTTCCTTTTGTTTTTCTGAGCCTCAGATGCTTTTTTCTTGGTCGTTTTTTTCTTTCCATGATATCTTCTAGGAAACTCCATGCACACAGCTGAAAGCCCTTCTCTTTCTTAGTCTCACTTTTCTTCTTCTCTGCTTTCTTTTTCTCTGCTCTGAGCTGGACTCTTCTACTATCTGTGCTTGACTCCTCATCCTTGGCATCTGTCTGACCTATGGTGCACCTAATTTCACAACCTTGGGCGGCATCGTCATAATAGATAGGAGGCCACCACTCTAGAATCGTCGCACAATTTCTTCTAAAGGTTCTGTCTCGGACATACACCACCTAGTGCAATACTCTAGACTGGAAATGGCTGCGAAATTGGGGAAACTAGCACTCTGTAACTGAAGTATCTCTGTTCAGGAAAAACTCTTACAAATTGCTCTATAACTCTCAGAAATCGCTAAAGTAACCCTTATGTGTGAATGATCTATGTACTTATAACGAAGGCGATAATCTCTGAAGCAACGGTCACTTAGGCTGGACCCGTCGACAGCATTTATTGCATGGACAAGACAACACCCGTCATTTCTATCCTCATTAATTGTTGAAAATCCGATCAAATTTCCTTTGAAAATTGTGCACAGGTGCCGGTCTCGACCAAGATTTACCAAATCTAGGAAAATCACTGTACTGTTTCCAAATATACGGCAACGAATAGCTGTCGTATCCAGTATTAACTGCTTGTCAGAGGGCGAAGTGACTAGACCACTGTTCCTTTCCAAAATCATCTACATAGAACAGGGAGCATCACATTGCTGCGATGTCACACCGCATCGTCCTGAACCAAAAGTTTCACGCCAAGTTGTTGAAACTCCGCAATGTTTAAAACTTACGCAAAATAAACACATTTTTTTTTATTTTTTATTTTTAGTGTAGACTAGTTATAGGTGCGATGTCTCCTTTCAACTACACAGGACATCTGCACTACTAGTTCCCTACATCAGGACTGGGAGGTGGAGTGGCTATCACTAAAAATATTAAGCCTACTGCCATTAATGAAAGTAGGAACAAGCTCCCCATTTAGTTTACTGAGTTGAACGACACCTCCTTCTGTGACTTGCGTAATCTGATATGGCCCCAACCAATGCGTCTTGAATTTTTCTAGAAACTTAACAACTTGCTGTCATAAAGGAGCACGAGGTCTCCTATCTAAAAAAAATTACTCTTGATGTGCTTGTCATGCGAAGCTTTTTCTCGTGCCTTCTGCACTTTTTGATGAAATCCTGCGATGAATCTGTCTTCTTCTAAGGCAAGCAGCTGCGCTAACCTTTCATTTATCGTATCTGCATTATCCATCTCAGTAATTTGAGCAATTCTTAAACTGGGAATAATATATTCCATAGGCATAATAGCCTCTTATCCATACACCAAGGTGAAAGGTGTGTGTCCTGTAAGTTTCTTGCATGTAGTTATATAAGCCCATAATACAACATTAACCCTAAGGTCCCAATCATTTCTTTGGCTGTTACAGATCTTAGCAAGAGAATTTTCTAGAATCTTGTTAAAATCCTCCACCGTACCATTAGCTTGTGGGTGGTAGGGAGTGCTCTTATGGTGTTGTATCTGAAATTCCTCCGTCAAGGCCTCAATAGTGTGATTCAGAAAATGTGTGCCTTGATCACTCATCAAAATTACTGGACATCCAAATCTACTAATGATGTTTTCAAAAATGAACTGTGCAGTTGTAGCAGCATCACAATTCCTTACTGCTTTGGCCTCTACCCATCTGGTGAGGTATTCTGTTCCTGTGATGATGTATCTCGCACCAGATCATTTTTTGGGTGGGTTAATAGGACCCACGAAATCTATAGCCCACTTTTCAAATGTCCGCAGCATGATCTATGGTTGCAGTGACATTTCATCTCTTCTCGAAGGTTTTCCTATCCTCTGGCAGATATCACAGCATCTGCAAAAATCCTTAGTGTCTTTGTGCAATGTAGGCCACCATAATCCTGTAGCTAGCATTTTCTGCGTAGTTGGCTTTCCTGCGAAATGACCTCCTATGGTACCTGAATGTGCTTCTCTGATAATGACCTCTTTCTCGTGTGGCATCACGCATCTGCGCAGGACTTCACCTAGATCTAACTTGTATAATTGTCCTGCGATCAAAGTGAAATCTACTACTTTCACAACTAACTATTTCTTCTGCTGCTTAGTAAACTCAACTGGTGCCCACCCTGTAGTGAGAAAATGGATAATATCTTCGTAATACTCATCTGTGATCTAGATAGAAAACAATTGCGCATCTGGAAAATTATCTTCTAAATTAATTGGTTCTTCTGTTGAGTCTTATCATGATATATAATCAGGTCCAACATTTAATTTTCCTGGTTTTACAATAATTTCAAAATCATACTCCTGAAATAAGAGTAACCATCTGCATATCCTTCCCCCTAACACTGGTTTATTGACCAAATACTTTAAAGCGGAATGGTCAGTGAACATCTTGAATGAGGAACCCAGTAGGTAGTGCCTAAAATTCTGTAGAGCATACTATGGAAATTAAGGCTAGCAATAGATTAATTTTACTCACAACAATTAACAATTGATCATGCAAAATCACTCACAAAAGAGACTGAAAATGGAGCTGTAACACTAAACTGTATTGTGTAAGTTTAAAATAGCCAACCCTGTAATAACACAGGCTTCTAAATAAATAGAATACATCAAGGATTCGATTGCATGAGGAGAAAATCAAATCTAGCATAAAGCAGGCTTACCAAAAATAAGCAAATCCCCCATAGGTGTAAAAAGCTGATCCCAAATCTGTCATGGATCTCACGAATTGGAAAAAAGGATTAGGCAAGCTAAAGAGTGGTGGAATTGCAGCTCATACAAGCTTTTTCATGGAGAAAAGAGAGGAGAATGTGTAGGACAAAAAACTAGTCAACCTCACCTAGTCTAGCTTTTCCTTTTGCCTTAAAACACTGAAAAAGCAGGCAATAAAGCAGAAAAAGTAGAAGGGCGCCTAGGAGGCCAGGACTAAAGTAGAATTAATTCCTTTAGCTCTCCCATGTGCTCCATGAGTCAAATGAGGCAATTTTGACCATTATAGATAGGCAAATAACAACTTGCACAAGGTGGGACACATGAACTAGGCAAATAAGACAAAAATAATGGAATTAATGTCTAAGTGGTTAAAATATGGGTTGATTATTCTAACACCCCCCTTAAGCCTGACTTATGAGTAATATATCAGAAAATTATAGGGCCTAGCAACAAATCTTAGTCACCCTTTACATACTGCATGTCCAAATAAACAAGGAAAGAGGCAAAACCAGCTTGGGAAAATCCTCCCTTAAACATGGACTGTAAACAAAATTGTAGAATCTTGTCTACACTCATGCTTTCACAGCATGATCATCAATCCCCAATAGTGATTTGAGATTGCTGAAGGTCTTCTCACAAAATGCTTTGGTGAAGATATCAGCTACTTGATCTGAAGATGAACAGAAGAGTAGGTGAATGGTGCCATCATGCACAAGTTCCTTGATGTAGTGCATATGGATCTCAATGTGTCTGGTTCTCTACTTCTAAACTGGATCCTTGCAAATTCTAATGGTACTCTAGTTATCACAGTATATGGAAGTTGAGTACTCAGGTTCGAAGCCACACTCTCCAAGTAAACCCTGCAACCATAAACATTGAGTTGCTGCGTTAACAACTCCTCTGTACTCTGCTTCTGTAGATGAGAGTGCAATGGCACTCTGTTTCTTGCTTGACCAGCTGATTGGCCCTTCTGCAAGAATGAACACATATCATGATGTGGAATTTCTATCTGTGCTATCACCTAACCAATCACTGTCAGTAAATCCAATCAATTCAAGATCAAATTTTTCTTTATAGAATATCCCATGTGTCCTTGTTCCCTGAACAAATTTAAGGATCCTTTTGGATACTTTCCAATGGATCTCTTGAGGCTGATCCATGAATATATAAGCCACACTTACTGTATAACAAATATCAGGTCTAGTATGTGTCATATACAACAAACATCCAATCAATTTCCTATACAGTGTATTGTTTACCATAGGTGAAGAATCAGCTTCTTCCAGCTTCACT
>LPNX010052403.1:262161-402302 GCA_001517045.1 Pseudotsuga menziesii
TTATCAACTTGTACCCTTCTAAATCTTCATAGTATCCAACAAAAAGACATTCTTGGCTTTGGGGATGCAAAGCCTTCCTCTTCTCTATCGGGATTCTAGCCCAAGCCTTTGAGCCAAAAATCCTGAAATGGGTCACATCTGGCTTGTGCCCACTCCATGATTCAAAGGGAGCCATGCCATCAAGTTGTTTGTGAGGCACCCTATTATGAATATAGGCTGCATAGTTGATAGCTTCGGCCCAGTACTTTGGTGGCAAATTTTTGGCCTCCATCATGCATGTTGCCATCTCCTTCAGTGATCTATTCTTCCTCTCAGCAACACCATTTTGCTGTGGTGTGTAAGGGATAGAATGCTGCATCTGAATACCTTCATCTATATAATAATTAATAAACTCAGACTTGACATACTCACCGCCATTTTCAGATCTGAGGGCCTTGATTTTCCTTCCATACGGGTTTTCAACCAAAGCCTTAAATACTTTGAATAGGCCAAAAACTTCAGACTTGTGTTTCAGGAAGTGAACCCAGCAATACCTGGAAAAGTCATCAATGAAATTCAATGCATAATTGGCCTGAATCATAGACATATGAGGGAATGGACCAGCAACATCACTGTGGATCAGCTCAAGGGGTGCAAAGGTTCTCTCATGACTAGCTCTCTCAAATTTGTGCTCTGGGTGTTTTCCTAGGATACAACCTTGGCAGACTCCTTTGGAAAATTTTATCTTGGGAAACCCTATGACCATCTCTTTTTCACTAAGATCAGAAAGATATTTGTAGTTAAAGTGGCCAAATATTTCATGCCACAGCTTGCTGGCTTCATTGGCATGAATGAGAAGAGCAGAGGGGTTTGAGTGAGGTAGGAAGTGTGAGAACATGTATACCTTTTGAGCATGATTCGCAACTCCTTTTGCAATGACTCTACCAGTTGAAATCTCCGTGATCTCAACTTCATCGGGGGAGAATATGACCTTCTTTGGAGACCCAGTGTGGGTCATCTGGTACACTGACAGGAGGTTGGAGGCGAGACCAGGCACATATAGCACATTACTGAACTAACCATGATCAAGATCTATCCTTCCTTTGCCTTTACTTTCAGTGAGAGAGTCATCTCCCAGTACAATAGATAGTCCTTTCGACATATCCAGTGAGGAGAAGGCCTCCTTAGTCGAAACCATGTGTCTTGAAGCTCTAGAATCAATGATAAAACTGGGTGAGCTTGATGTGCCAGCAACTAGAACATGAACTCTCTCTCTCTGTCATCTGAACTTGATCCTCCTTCTCTCTTCTTTGAGCTTTTTGGAAGGGAGATGCCATTCTTCTCCAGGAGATTAGTTAGCATGTCTAGCTGCTTTTTCATACAAGAGCTTTCAGAGTGATTTCCCTTATTGCAGTATGCACACTTGTTCATTTCACCTTTGTTCTTCTTCTTCTGGTTATTCTTCTTGGGACCTTGTAGATCCTCCAGAGACTGTTTCTTGTCTCTCTTTTGCTCAAGTGGATTTTTAGCTTTCTTTTTGCTTTTTGAATCCACCTTTGAATCTCCAGCAATCAAATCTTGATCTTTGGATGGTTTGATGGTGCCCATCATCACCAGCTTGTCCTGTTCTTGTGTGAGAGATTCCATGAAATATGCAAGGCTAGGAATCTTCCAGGCTCGAGCTGTTAGTTTTGTAGCATAGAAGGTCGAAACAAACACTGAATAATCAGGGCCCAGCTTTGAGAGGATGGCCAGTACGAGCTGATCATCTTTCTTTTCAATACCACACTGTTTCAGCTGCAAAACTAGTGCTTTGAACTTGGAGAAATATAGCTGCAGGGATTCAAACCTTGTTGGACTCAGAGAAATCAGCTCATTTTCGATTTGATGTCCCCTCATATCATCTGTCTTTCCTAAAATATCAGAAATATTCTCCCATACTTTATTCGGTGATGTCAATCCATCGAGATGGAAAAGGAGGTCTCTGGAAATACTCAGGCACAGGAGGCCATAAGCCTCATCCCTCCTGTTGTGCCATTTTATCTTCTCTGCAGCTGCATTGGGCTCTGCTTCTATTGCCATAGTCACCCTGTAGACGCATTTCACTCTCAATAGTATCTCCATCTCTGCTTTCCATTCAAATAAATTGAAGGGAGTCAAGATAGTTTTCTGTGATTGATCCATAGCTCTAGAAAATCTGTCCCAGCTGTCAGTAGAAGGCTCCCAGTCTTTGATGTCAAACCTAAAAAACAATTTTTGAAGGAGAGAAACAACCTACAATGGCTCTGATACCATGTGTAAATTAATGCTAGCAATAGATTAATTTTACTCACAACAATTAACAATTGATCATGCAAAATCACTCACAAAAGAGACTGAAAATGGAGCTGTAACACTAAACTGTAATATGTAAGTGTACAATAGAAAACCCTGTAATAACATAGGCTACTAAATAAATATAATACATCAAGGATTTGATTACATGAGGAGAAAATCAAATCTAGCATAAAGCAGGCTTACCAAAAATAAGCAAATCCCCCATAGGTGTAAAAAGCTGATCCCAAATCTGTCATGGAGCTCACAAATTGGAAAAAAGGATTAGGAAAGCTAAAGAGTGGTGGAATGGTAGCTCATACATGCTTTTTCATGGAGAAAATAGAGGAGGATGTGTAGGACAAAAAACTTGTCAACCTCACCTAGTCTAGCTTTTCCTTTTGCCTTAAAACACTGAAAAAGCAGGAAATAAAGCAGAAAAAGCAAAAGGGTGCCTAGGAGGCTAGGAATAAAGCAAAATTGATTCCTTTAGCTCTCCCATGCACTCCATGATTCAAATGAGGCAAGTTTGACCATTATAGATAGGAAAATAACAACTTGCACAAGGTGGGACACATGAACTAGGAAAATAAGACAAAAATAATGGAATTAATGTCTAAGTGGGTAAACTATGGGTTGATTATTCTAACAAATACACCATATCTAATACTTCTCTTTCTGTAGTGGTGTAGTTTTTTTCTGCGGTAGATAACTTTCTGCTGGAGTATGCGATAGGGTGATCAACACCCCCTTCTCCTAGCTGTGTTAAGACAATCCCTAGTGCGATGCCAGATGCATCCACATGTACATGAAATGGCTTGTTACAATATTGGAATACTAAGATAGGTGCTGTAACCATCCTCTCTTTAAGACTGTCTAAACTTTGCTGGCATTCCTCATTCCATAGGAACTTCATGTCTTTCTTTAACAACTTTAACAAGCACTATCCTCAATTGATTAACTAAGTTGGGTGCTGGAAGATTTACAATGATGGAAATCTTTGCAGTATCTACCATCAAGCCTTGTCTACAAACAATATGACCCAACAAAATACCAAATGGCACACAAAATATACATTTCTTCAAGTTAAGAGAAATCTGATATTGTCTACATTTCTCTAACATGATCCTTAAATCTCCTATATGTTTTTTGATTAATCCAAATATAGTCCAATGATCAAAATGGAATTCTAATAATTTATGGACGTATTCCTTGAATACAACAACTACTACTCTAGAAAAGATAGCTGGTGCCTTTTTAATACCAAAGGGCATTACCGTATACTGGAATGAGCCCCATTCTGTCGCAAAGGTGGTCTTATATCGATCCTCTGGATGGATTCTAATCTGGTGATAGCCTAAAAATAAATCAGTGAATGAGTAGATCTCCTGTCCACCCACATTGTCTAGAACTTCATCAGTGAAAGGTGTCAGAAATGGGTCATGAAGTCATGCGTTGTTGAGTTTGTGCAAGTCGACACATATCCTGATTTCTCCTTTAGTTTTCTTTTCTTGTACAACCATGGGAATAACCCATTTGCTCTCTTCTACTGGTTCAATAATGCCTTCTGCTAGCATCTTATCAATCTCATCTTTAACTTTTTCTTTATAGCGAGGATTCAATTTGTATGGATGCTGCTTAACTGGCCTAGCATCCTCTTTAAAAGGAATCTGCATGACTCCCAAATCTCCTACTATTCCCTTCATCTCTGTGAACTTAGTGGGAAATAGGTCCTGATAGTCATGTAACATATCTACGATGTGTCCTACTATTTCATCACCCCAATAGTCTCCAATAGAGGAAAACTTTGGTTCTGTTTCTATGCCAATATTGATCTTTTTAATCTTGATAGGTTCTATGACAGTTTAAAACTCTAGCTTTGGTCCATCAACTTCACGAGTCCCTTCAGACTCTAGAATGCTGATACTATGAGGATTCTCATCCTCATCCGCTGGCTCTTCTGCGAAGTTGTAACACTCAAGTGCTTGTTCTAACTGGACAACCCAATTAGGATGAGTATACACTGGTAGGGTACAATCTTCAAATATCTTAGTCTTTATACTACCTAGAGCTTGATCAATGCTTGGATACTTAGATTCAAAAGTGAAAGTGAGTAGAAATTTGTCTATCATAACTGGCCATGAAATAGTTCCTCTGCGCAACTCTGTCTCAGTGTACTAGTTCCTTGGGATTGTGTCTAAAGTGTGAATGAATAGGTGAACCCATTCATCCTCTGGAATATCCAACCAACTCTGTTTGCAAATATTAATATGTGACCTGGGGTCACTTTCTCCTTTATATTTCTGCTGTAAAGGCTCCTTGTTATTAGAGAATTTGATCGCCATCAATCTCTTAAAATCATCCCATGTTGTGATATGTTCTTTATGTGCATGCCACCATCTTGTAAGTGTGGCTTTGACTGCAAGGTCAATAGCTTCCATCCTCTTCTCATGAGGAATTTCCTGCTCAAACTATTGTAAAAATTCATTAACATCCACTAAGCCATGATAGGATGGGATATCCTTAACCTCTGTGCCAATCCATTGCAGTGACTTAGTCATAAACACACATCTATGAGCTAAGACTTCATAAAGTCTATCCTATCAATTTTCTAAGCCAACATCTGAATCTGATGCGCATGAGCTGTCACATCGCCAACTAATATTTCCTTCTGCGGTGGGGTTGATGTAATCACTTTTATTAGAAGTCATCTGATAGAGGCTTTCCATATTATGCACCTCTTCCTCTGCTCTGATAGCTTCAATATAATGAGGACCTTGGAAAGGATCCAACGGTGTGATGACTCGAATCTGATTATCCTCAAAGGTCATTTGTATTTTCTTTAAATCGATAACGGCCATGTTATCGATTTCCCAATCAATACCTAGTAAAGCTGGATATGGTCTACTATCGCCAATGATTTCTATGACTTCAAAGTCTGCAAAGCTATGAACTCCATCAATATCAACTGGTACTTGCGGTAATCGACCCAGTGGTGATACCCTCTGCTGATTGGCTAGTTGCAGATGGATAGATGATCTGGCTAACTTAGAGCTACCCATCTGTTCCCATGTCTACTTAGTTAGAACATTTACCTCTGATCCTAAATCTAGGATTACCTCATCCATTTCAAATTCTCCAATTTGCACTGTGAGTCTCATTTCTCTTCCTGTTCTTGTATGGCCCATAATATTATGAATAGTACATTGCATACTGCTCATAGAAGAAGGTTGCTGGTATTAGTCTATGATGCACTAAATCTCTCCAATAGCTTTCTCATTTATGATGATTTTCAAACAGCTCCGCAGGAAGGATTGGACACTTCCTATCAACTCATCTTCTTCGCACCTTCCCAATGTGGTAGCCTGCGATGTCTACACAGGACTAACGCCACAATGTTGCTACTGCGGTACGCCCCTACAAGGCAATACCTATGATCCTGATGGTGTAGGTTCAGTAAAGAAAGTTTTAGCTTGCTGAAACATTTCTTTGTTCTTCTGTAGGTCAAGTGGTGTTGATTTATCACTGGCTTTACGCACCCACTCTCGACCTGTATTCTTTTCTGCATCCTGCAATGTCTTACTGGTAGAAGCACCACTGTGAGTCACAATATTGACTCTTGGTTCAGGTTCTTTCTTCTCAGCAGCAATAAGCTGAATATTCTGGTTTACTGTTGGCTTCGGGTCCCTAATCTTGGCTATCAAGATAGGAAATTCTTCTATAGTGTGATAATAGGACTTGCAATATTTACATGTCATAGTAGGGTTCTGACAATCCCTAGCATAATGTCCTATGGATCGACAGTTCTAACAAATAATCGGTCCATGGCCATGGCCAAAGTCTCCACCATGGCCAAAGCCTCCACCATGGCCTCGTCCTCTGAATCCTCTTCCATGGCCAACATGAGTCGGTTCATGCTGTAGTCCTGCTGCTGGACCTGATATCTCTGACTGGACTCTGTAGAGGTCATGTTTTCTCTCTATCATGAGATCATAATCTCTGCAGTTATTTTCATCATGTCCTACTCACTTACATAAGTTACAGTATAAGTTCTTAGGAGTTTGTACATACTTCTAAAGTAAAGGGCATTCTTGTGGTCTCTGTCCTCTTGTTTTACAGATTTCACACCATGGCCCTTGAGTCTGTACTAAGGGGTTAGGAGCCCCACTTGCTAAATACTCAACAAATACTGGACAGTTATCTTTAGTATGGCCCTGTCCTTTACAATTTGTACACCATAACTCTTGTGCAACCTCTTTTCCTTTCTTAATCTCATGCAGCTGTAAAGTGAGATTGGCTAACTGATTCTGTAAGTTTGTCATACGTATACTAGTCTCAGCTAGAGGTGAAGCCTCTAGTTTTATTTCCATCTCCAACGCTTCATCATGCGTAGGGAGTTTCTATTGCATTAGTGAAAGTCTGATGTGAGGGAGCAGTGCTGCAATGAACCATTCCTTATGCTGCTCCGACGCAAACTCAAAGCTAACTTGGTCTATAAGGGCTTTAAATTTCTGATCAAAATCCCATACTTACTCTGTGGGTAACTGTTTGATGTTTTTAAGTTCTGTAATGCATTGTGACTCAGACTTAGGTTTCTTAAATTCCTTAATCATGGTGGTCCTAACCTATACAAGCGTTCTGGGCTGTGCTGTCGTATACTTCATATACCATGTTAAATCTCGTTCTCTAAGTTTAGTGGCCAACTGGACAAGTTTAGTATTATCATCTTGGATCTGTTTAATGGTCCATATGACTTCACATAGGAACCAATGTTGTTCTAGGTCTTCTACCCCTGTACCCTTAAAGGTAGGTAATTTGATATCATCCCCCATTCTGTTTATACGTGGTGGATTCTAATTTGCTATGTTACTACCACTCGGCGGTGTAACTGTAGTATGTACTATGTGTGAACTACTAGATGGAGTTCCTACGGGATTATTCTAAGTCCCAGTTGTTTTCTGTGGGGTATAAGGGTGGTAAGGGATACCCCCTACTATTCTTTCTCTATTATTTTGACTCTGCTCTCTAGTACTGTCTGAACTATCTTCAAAGAAGGAAGATATGAAATCTACTTTATACTTCTTACCACTACATGTACATCCAATTTCTTCAAAATCACTCTCAAACTCTTATGACATTACACTTACTTAATTCATTCATCTGAGAATATATCCAATACTTTTTTTTCATGTAATAACATCTTAAGAAACAACTTTAAAGAGGTCAAGTACTTATCGCGATATCCTTTGAAGAAGTACCTCTCCACTTCACTGAAACTCTTTCTTTGATCAACTGCAAACTCTGTAATGAAACCTTTCAGCAAACTCACAATCTAGAAGTCTACTACCCATGAAATGGGATTATCAACGCTCTTCACAGTGTGAATCAGCTCTGGTGTCCATACAATGTTCCTTTTCTTCTTGAATATGTTCTTATCAGTCAACTTTGATAACCAATCATACAACTCATTTGCATAGGTCGCAAAAAATATCGTATGCAGGCCTGTGTAGATATTTTTTTGTAACCAGTCCTCTGTACTCAGTCTAGGACTCTTGTTTTCTTTTTCAGCAAATTCTCTTTTCATAGACTCAACCCAATGGTTAAGTTCTTCTTTAGTAGGATGCCAACAGAACATTAGCTCTTCAATTTGTTCAAAACCGGCAATGAAACCATTTGTTGGTTTCTCTTGGGCAGACCCAGGTTTACTGTAATGTACCAACAAAACCCCTATCTCACTGGCCCTTTCGGCGATAGACCGCAGAACGGCCTGAAGTCTCACCTGAAGTGATCCTAGATGGGGTGGTTGAAGACTCATGTGTCCTCAACCAGGTTCTATAGCATCCTAGGTTTCTCTTGACTCTAGTTAACCAGTGGGATTTCTCTTTATAACACTGTATCTCTCGTCTGAGCAGACTCTGCTATGAGACTAACTCCTATCGCATTGTGGCTTCTTCGGCGATGCGCAAACCTTCTCTTCTACTTGAATCTCTACCTGTGATATCCCTCACCGCGGCTCCTCTGGCAGTGCGATATTGCATTTCTCCACTGCAACAACTTCTATGGTAAGACTCAATAGGACTCTCCAACTCTCACGGTCCAATCACTTTCCTTTCTTTCTTATACTAGCTTAGCTAACATTCACAACGGTGTTAAACAAATTCACTTAGCTTCTACAGTCTAATATGCTCAACATCTATTGCGCTCAACTTGCTGAACTGAAGATACAGGAATCAATTGACACTGGAACTGTTACGGTTTGAATAAAACACTAATAAACTTATATGCATAATACTTAACACATCCAACTCACATTTAGCCTTCTACGTTACTGTAAACTGAAGGATATCATACACACATTCATTAACTATTAGCTAAGCTCATGTAACAGGTAATAGATAGCAAATACGTAAACACAATCCCATGAAACAATCACATAACATACTGATTTTACGTGGTTCACTTCCAAGGAGGAAGCTACGTCCACAGGAAATGGTTTTTATATTATATCTTGAGAGAGTAAACACAGTTCCACTGCAACCTATTATGCAGCTCAAGATCTTCTGGGAAACTCCGCGTTCTCAGCTGAAGCCCTTCTCTCTTAGATCTCTTCTCTTTCTATATTGCCTTCTTCTTATAATATATCCTCTCTCTCTCTCTCTCAATCCCTGTGGATTTTTACGTTCATACTCAAGGAGTTAGCTACTGGTTACAGTAAGATAATACAGACTAAATACAGAACCAGAGCTCGACTCTTTATCAATATCTTACAATACAGATAACTAAAGAACTAGCTATCTTTTTCTCTACTATATAACTGTCTAACTAACAAACCATCTAACTTTCTAACCCTTCATAATACAAAATACATGCTTAAATAGGTGGCCCAAAGGTCTCACCCTGATACAAAACTATGGGCCTATCCCAACAGTAACCCAAAAACCCTAACTGTGACAGTCGGTGTATCTATACTTTGAACTGCCGCTTACTCGTCATACTGTAGCTCTCTGCAGTCTTCCATGCTTCCAGGCGCTGACCGTGGGTATGGGTGCCGCTTTCTCAGGCACTCCCCTTTTGTCCTTTGTCTTCAATACCTCGGCCCGTTGCTCCTTTTCCTTTATGAGGGTAGCTCAGCCCTACTGTCTTTGTCGCTACCTTAAGTGCAGTGGTTGAGCTCTCTCATCTCGGCCACTTCAAGTACTGTTTCTTTTGAATTTCTTGTCCCGATATAGCAGTTTTTCCTGTAGTTGCGGGCCCTGCTCCAACACTACAACAACCATGTTAATCGTTGTGTTTCCTTGAATATTCAGTACTTGCATTCCCTTTAAGCTGCAGCAGTGTGGTGTGACAGTCGACTGTCTAGGTTAGATTCTTTTATGCATGTGTGTGATAGTTGTAATAGTCAATATCTCCCTATGTTCCTTTGAATTACGTGTCTTTCTCAGGTTTGTTAATTCAGCTACACTATGGTTTAGAACTGTTGATTCAATTCCTGTCATTTCTCATTTCTAGATTAAGGTTGGATGAACTAGTCACAATGGATCTACATATAGTCTAGTAAATTAGGATTTAACTTTCTACAAAAGTAATTCTAGATATTTATTTCAGGTTTCATTCATTATTGGATTGAAGTTGTAGGAAGTAATTGCAATTCTGAATTCTTAGATAGGTAGTTTAGATCAATTTTATCATGGGAAGAGTTTGACACAATAAGATAAGTAGGACAATTTATTCAATCATAAACTACTTAGTGTTTAAGCATAGATAATGTAAGTTATCTTTGAAATAAAAGACTTCCCTGGGTTGACTATTTATATTGAGCATTCGGCACGATGGTTGTAATTAACTAGCATATAGAGTGGCCAACAAGGATGTGCATCCAATGATAATATTTCATGTGTCTCAGGTGAGTTTTTCCATCAAGTTCCCTAAGGACCCTCCATTATCTATGCATTTTATGGATCTACCATGCACTACGACCATTATATCTGATATGAATCTTTTAGAACATGATCTCATCTTTATCATTTAACTCCTTGTCGTTTCATCATGGTTCTTTTACTATCGGCCATCAATATCAACTTGGAATATATGGTTGATCCCACTCCATCGTATCTACCATGTAACTTTTGAAAGAATTATTCATCTTGTGCATTAGATCCTTTTCATATCTATGACTCTCTGGTTCTTACAAGTTAATACCTAGTTTCATCGTGTTGGTCACCTTCTTTGACAATCTATCCCAAACCCTTCATCATCGAACATTTCTAGGATAATCTCACTATGAAAAAATGGGAATTTTCAATGTAAAAAAACTAAAAAATTCAATTTAATAACATCAGATCCATGTGGAAAACATATTGGTCCATGAGATTTTAAGGACTCTATATATATATGCATTATTTACATTGGTCTATGGAGTCATTTGTTGACATTAGATATCTAGATAGCTTGTAGATTATTCATTTCGTAAAATATTTACAAACAATATAAAAGTGAAAGACTGTAATTGAAATGCTGTGAAAATTAAAGCAAAACATGAAATTTAGAGTGATTCTATCCTACTATGTAAAAAATGTCAAACCTAGCTTCAGTATATGAAGAAGCACTTCAGAATCCTTTCATTCACATTTCATTCTATCTTTTCACCATCATGCTCAGCAAGAATAAATGTATTGTTCCATTTGATAGTAGAGATAAGATATGGACCTATCCACAAGTTATCAAATTACCCATGCTTACCCCTATCATCTCTCCTTGCATCCCATTTTAGGACTTAATATCATCGTTGGAAATCTATTTCTATGGCTCTCATGTCAAAGGTCTTCTTGATATTCCTTTGATGCTCCTATAGCTTCATACTAGAATGAGCATGAATATTGTATTCCTATCTGAATAGTTAAAATTTCTTCCTTTCCATATAACAACTAGAATGGTCAAGTACCAATGGATCTCTTTACACTGATATTTTCTGTCCATGAGGAATACTTAAGATTCACATCCCAATCGTTCTTATTTTGTGCTGGCATATTTTTTATGATACTCAACATACTTTTGTTAGATGAATCTATGAATCCATTCCCAATGGGTAATATGTTGTAGAGTGACCAAGTTCAATATTGTATTTTGGGTAGAATTCTACAACCTTGAAAAAATTAAGTGGTGATGCATTGTCTGTTATTATATTTCTAGGGAATCCAAACCTTGACAAAATATTCTCCTCCAAAAAATATGATAATCACATATTCATTTGATAATATGGTAGGAATAGCTTCAACCCACTTACTAAAATAATCTATGGTAGTGAGAATCCATTTGTATGGCCCACTAGAGTCAAGATTCATTTCCCTAAGTCTAAACCCCACTACTGGAAAGGTTTTGAGTTTATAATTAGATTTAGAGGTAGTAGGCTCAACTTTTGTTTCCATATAAATATATGACATTCAATGCATGGTATGACAATAATACTTGTATATGCAAGTAACTTTGGCCAATAATACCCTACTCTCCAAACTTTATAGGAAGTAGATATTTATGCATGGTGCCCTACACAAGCTCCTTTGTGCATATATGTAATAATCCCTTTAGTTTCATATTCTATGACACAATTCAGTAAGATTACCTTACGGTCCTTCCAATATAGGTATTCATAAATGATATAGTATTTTACTATATTTAAATTCATATATATGTCTTATTCATTTGATATATTCCATGGACATTCCAAATTCATCAAATAATATGCAATGTACTTATACCATTCATATTCCTAGAATTATCGGTTCACTTCCAGTGTATATCCATGTGCTTCCTATATACATTTCAACTTTTCTTCTTTTGTCATCTTTGCAATCAAATTCAGGTCTAAAGCTTCACAATTTGAATCAACTATAAATTGGCTAGTCCTTGTTTTTTTGATGCAGGAGCATTAGCTCTCAACACCAACTACTAAATTTCTGGTCAGACCCTAATGTCTTGACATTAGCCCAAGGAGGGGTTTATTGTAAAACCATTGTAAATCTCATGTAAAGAGTTTATTTCTAGATAGCAAGCATAGGCATAAAATATCTAATCTGATAGGTTTCAGTAAAGGATTATTCATGTAACTAACATGATGTAGGAGCATCGTGGCATGCCAACAATGTGATGAGTTGGTCATATGTTGTGGCATATTTTTTGTTTTTGATGAGTCATAGTTTGTTAGAGGAAGCATGGATGATGGTCAATAATGACTCCCTGCGTGGCGATCAAACCACGTGTTGTTTTCGATAGGGATGTTTCATCATGCTTTGGTAGTTTTTTGTTTTAGATTGTAGCACCACTCAGTGGGAGATAACAGTTTAGGTTAAATATGCATATTAGAGAAGTAGAGAGGGTTTTGTTCTTTAGTTTGGTTTTTCATGGTTAGAATCCTAATTCATAGAAGGGAAGCTTAGACTTGCGTCTGGTTTCCACTTGTAAATATTTTGGAAATGCTGAAGAGGGAGAGTCAAGCTATGTGCTTGTTCTATTGCTTAATAGAAGGATTAATTGTGTGTTTGTAGTGTTGTTAGCCTATATGCATGTGCGGTTTTGAACTATGTGTTCTTGCAAACCCGACTTTGGATTTTTCCTAAACATCTATGTATTTTTGTGAAATTATTGATTCAAGTGTTAAGCTGCTACTTGAATAGATAAAATAAATAGTAGATGCATGCATAAAAGTGTTAGGATAATTAACAATAAAGAGTGTAGGATGTATTGATTGATTCCATGATCAATCGACAGGGAATGTAGATTTTCTACATTAACAAGTTTTGTAGAGAATGAACAGTGGAGATTGAGTCCGCAGACAAAGATCTGACGGTCTAGGAGAGATCCACAACAAAAGTTGAGAGGGTGATAACAGATCTACAAATATCTGTGAGATGAACATCAAAGAGTATATAGACAATCGTGGAGATGGCCGCAAATATAGGATGGTTGAAAAAACAATTGCGGAGGAAAAGTTACGAAAGGAAATTTGTGGGGGAGAAACTTTGGAAAGTTAACATCCTGCATCCCGCCACCTACAACCCACTTGTGGAAAGCCTGTTGTGGAACCGTTGTTTCAGAAAATATTTTTTGGAAATAGAGTTGCGGAAGACCTTGTTGAGGAAGCCGAATTGCGGGGAGGAAATTTTAGCATAGAATTTGGCCGAGGGATAAATTTGGAAGTTTGACTAAGCGCAAGAGCCACTAGATCCTTGAGGTGCTAGTTGGGTTGGTTGTGGTTGATCTGGACTGCACCATTTTTGGTATCATAGTGAGGTTAAGCTCGTGTGAGAGAGAAGTGTAGCAGTAGAAGCCTAGAAGAAGAAAAGAAAGGAGCTCAACAGGTTTGAGATAGAGGACCTATGTTACCAAAATACCAAGTAATGTTATACCCAAATCCTGTCACCAACATGTGATGAGATCCTTAACACCCTATGTTTTCCCTAAATCCAAAACTTGGAGTGGAAACTTGCTCTAGATGTTAATTCTACATAAAAAACCCTAGCATCACACTTTCCCTTTATCTGATGAGCGATACCTTGTTCAACACTGCTTGAGTCCTATTATAGAAAAGCGGTGACACTATGTTCTTTGCTCTTGAAGTGGTTCTTACCCTTCATCGCTCTGTCATAAAGGAACATTAGTTGTACCCTTGGTAAAATTGGAAAAGAGGGGATTCTAGAGGATTATAGAATATAAGCCTCGTTTCCTACCTTATCCCTATCAATCTGGGTTGGTTGGAGTCGAGATCCCTCTTGGTGGGATCTTATAGCCACCTCACCCATAATTCTCTCAGCTATCCCTATCCATTGAGCCCTATAAATACAAGCTCATGTCCCATAGCTGAGAGAGATAACTGAATGGTAATGTTAGGTTGTTGAATTGACTATCTATCCCAATCCATTGGAGAGCACAAGAGAGCAAGTTGGAGCTATCGAGGATGAGGTGTTTGTCTTGTGGAGGAATTTATCAACACTAAGGCAATGGTTGTAAGCTTCTTCATTGATTTCTTAATGCAAAGCTGATTTCTGTCCCACATATCTATTGTATTGATCTCGTATGTATATGTTACTGGATTCCTTAGTCACTAGTATGGATGTGTGAATAATGTTTTGGTAGCTTTGATGTTATTGTTTGTTTGACATGTTATATAGGTACACAGGTTTGTCATCAAGGCATTATTCCAAGTGTTTACAACTTTCAGGGAAGGTCTTCATCCTTTGTCATTCACTCATTTGTTATGGATCTCAATGATTCAGACTAGAGGAAAAACTTCTATCCACAGAAGGTGCAATATTCCTGACAACAAATCTAGCAACTCCATTGGGGAACAAATAAAATTTTAGTTGATCTAATCTTCCTTAGTCCTTGAACACTTGTCCGAATCTAGGCTCCAGACTGTATCTCTCTTCACTCAGATCTACCATCTGACTTCGTGAAGTTTGGCTTGAAAATTTTAGATCTGTTCAGATCTGAACTACTTTGACTTTATATGCTCTTTTTTACTATCAATTCATTAGTATTTACCTTGATTCGAACAATTTTTGACTTGAAATCTCATTATTTTTGTGTTCTAGATTTATTCAGGGAACCATGCATGTTTTGTAGGAAATAAGCGATGCCACATCATGAACCTCATTATCCAGAAGTGGTGCCATCGCCTGAGTGTAGTGATCTAGAAGCGGTGCTCATCTAGAACTGATCTGTCCAAGACCCCTCCAATGTGGTGCCAGGTAGTCCTTGTTCCAAAAATTGATTTTTTGTGATTTTTTGCAAAAGTAGGGCTTTTGTTTGCTTTCAGCCCTACACTCTCAGGCTTGTTTGTTTGAATCTGGATGCGAATGGTTAAAATTTTTGCGGTGAAAATTTGTTTGATGAAATAATTCAAAAGCTAAGTTAGGATTGTTGATTATTTGTTTTCTTTCATGCTTGTTGGTTGTGATTCTGAAAGGAATTCTTGAAATATTATGTTTCAGTTAGATCTCTTTTCGTTTCATTTATAAATACTGAAAGAAAAACCACTTGATTATCATCTTAATTCCATTTTTCCCAGAGAGGACTTCTTTTTGCTTTTAAAAAGAAATTTTTTTGTTGAGATTAGGTCATTATTTTTACTGAGCATGGGGCACTGGATCTCTGATTAGCCTCAAAATATTTCAGGTCCCCTTTGATCTTTTGTCTCTCTTGCATTAGTACTGTCTCATCAAAAGAAAAAATAGTGTAGCTTTAAGTTAGATCTATCTATGTTTCAAAGAAAAATCGAAAAAATAGATTGCATATGCATGTAGAGTGCTTGTTGTTTTTATTTTAGGAAAAGATACTCTTACCCATCTGATTGCTTTCAAAAAGAAAAACGAGTTTGGAATGTGTTGCTTATGTTTGGATTTGATTTGTTCAAAGTAGTTGTTTGGGAATTTTTGGTTTTCAAAACGAAAAGAAAATACTCTCTCTCTCTCCCGTAAGTAGGCATACCTCGAATGGTAAAGTGAAATATTTGCATCTACATATTTGCATGGTTTCACTTTTTACATCAAAATTCCATGCATTCACCTAATCGTCCACTTTAAAATTAATGGTAGTTATAGGATTAAAATTTATGTAGAAATTTGAGTGATAGGCTAGAGACATGTTTGGGCGTTGTTAAGCATAGGAGCTTTTGTTACTCATCTGCACTACATCTCGGGACTTGCGTAGTTCTTCCACATACCATCGATATATCTAACGACCTTTCATGTACCCTTGAGGTATATAGAAAGGTACTTCACGTACTTGATTGTATATAGGAAGGTCCCTTGTGAATGGTTGTGCATTAGAAAGCACTACTATCGATTTGATCTCCCACGTACCTTGCGTATATTGGGAGACCCCACCAGGATACCCTATATATCTAAGAAATGCTCTTTGGCAGTCTTCCTTGGAGCCATAGACCGAAAACAAAATTCAAGGAGATTACTACACACATACCCTTGTGGTATATCATGAGTGGCACCTTATTGAAAATCCTGGTGAGAGACTGGACTAGCTAAACTCATCCTGTCATTTATGTTTGCTTGTTTGGCCTGTAGCTTGAGTAGGGGAATTTTTGGTGTGCTTTTGCTAGTTGTCAAACCCTAGGTTAGATAGGAACTGTACAGATTGTCTGAATTAAGAGAGTCCATAATAGTACGGGGCTTGCCACCTAATTTTACTCCTGTTTCAGAAGAAAATCCTATGGAAGCTATCGACCAAGGAGCTGCTACAAACTCCCAAGCAGAAGAAAATGTGGTTGCAGAAAGCGGAGATCCATATCCTTCGTATGGTCCTCCCTTGGCTCAAAAACCTTCTAGGGGTAATATTTTGTTCCATTATCCCATAGAAGGCCATGTTGATGATACTATCCATCCAGATTATGGTCCCAATGCTCTGTTTTGGGATACCTCTATGGGACAGGCCATTGCTTCATTTGGAACCCGCCCATCCTCTTCTAAAGAAATTTCACCAAATGAATAAGAATGTAGACAATACTAGGCAACTATTCTCCATGCAAGAGAACTTGAGAAGAAAATATATAACATATTGGGTACACCAACACCTCGCTCAGCATTTTTTCCTCGTAATAGGGACCCTTGGCCTGTGGGATATCACTCACTTGCTGATTCTATGAAACCCATTGAACCTATTCTAGATCATGCTATGACAGCGCATAATCTAGGTCAAACTACCAACCCCACCACCTCCCATATTATGTCTCTTCCAAATCCTCTCGGGTCTTTCGCACCTCGGGAACAACATTCAATTCCTGTTTCATCAATACCTTCTAGTGTCGGGGGCAACCCCTGGCATGACCTACGTTACCTATCACTAGAATTGTAGCTAGTAATAGATAGACCTCTAGTATAGAGAAATATGCGGTCTATGTCCCTCATACCCATACGAATGTGGCTAACCCCCCATCCAGTTTAGGTCATCCCTTGGGGGCACAACCTATAACCAATCAAACCTATTGGGGGTATTGTTACACAACAAATCAAGTACCTGTAGGAAATGGCAATTACCAACCCACCCCTATAGGAATGCCTTATGTTGAAATTCCATATCCTAGTAATACTTTCAGTCCATGGGGGAAACTTAACTGGTCCTACATGCCAGCTATGGGAGGGATACCTATACATACTATGGGGGGTGCCAAAGGACCACCTTATGGAGGTCCTTTCTTGGTGGGGCCTAATGGTCCTAGAGGGCCTACCATCTTTCCTCCTTATGGTCCTAATGATCCTGGTGGTCGTAGGGGGCCTGGTGGCTTCCCTCCTAATGGTCCCGAAGGGTCTCGTGGCCTTCCTCCTATTGGTTTCAGAGGCTCTGGAGGTTTCCCTCCTAGGGTTCTTGGAGGGTTTAGTGGTCCTCCTCCTGGTGGCCCAGGTGGACCTAGTGGTCCCAGCAGTCCTGGTGGTACCGAAGGCCCTGGTGGTCCTCATCTTGGAGGCTCTGGTGGCCCTAATGGTCCTGATCCTAGAAATCAACCCCCTGTGGGTGGATATTCCAGTGGCTCTTCATCACAACAACCTATATATCAGTCTACTTATGGTCCTACTAGTACTTATATTCCCTATCAATACTACCAATACATAGAACCTAATCGCCAGTTACCTTTCCTAGCAGCTTTGGACTTGCTTGATTTGTCCATGTTGATTAACGATCCCATTTGACATAACCCCTTGTGGCCTCCCATTCTGGTAAAGTTACCATCGGACATCCCAAAACTTGATGGGAAGCATGGAGATGATCCAAAAAACCATGTCATGACATTCCATTTATGGTGTTCTTCGAACTCCCTAATGGATGATTAAGTTCATTTAAGACTCTTCCAGCGAAATTTGACTGGAACTGCCACAAAATGGTACATTGAACTTCTACAACATTCATTTGTGGATTTTGGTTCTTTGGAAACTATCTTCATTACACAATTTCAGCTTCCTATCTGGTATGAAATGGGTACAGATCTCTTAACCTGTCCGCGTTAGAACACCTCCACCTACATATCAGATCATATCCATGAGTGGAGAAGGTGAAGAATACTTATTAAGGATCCTATCCCAGATCAATTGTTATCTAATTGGTTTACTAAATCTTTGTTTCCTCCAATTGCTTGAGATGTGGCTATGGGTGGTGCCATCACCGAAGAGCAAGTCATTAGTCGAGCCCAATATCTGGACTTCGTATATTCCCAGTCCAGAACATTATATGACTTGATCCCTCAAGGTCCTCTCCCAAGCATCGATCCTACAAAAACACCAACAAAAAACCCTGTTGATGGGATTGTTGGTTCAATCCAGTCCCCGCCAACATTAAAACATGCCAAGTAACCTCAAACTTCCATCCCTACTCCTTCAAATCCCAAGGTTTCTACCGAGGTAAATTCCATTTAGAGTACACAAATTCCCATCGACAATAAAAAGAAAGGTAAGGCCAAAAACAAAAAACTAGGAAACAAGGAGGAGAATCCAAAACTAGCCATCAACAAGAATGACAAAGGGAAAAGAAAAGAGAAATATTCATGTCTTCTATGCAGAGGTGATCACTTCACAAAAGAGTGTCCTCGTTGTGAAGAAATTAATCAATTCCTAAAAACTAATCCCACGCCAGCAGTTCTCACAGATCCTTTTCCCTCTCAACAACAGTTGATAGACCACATGTCTAATCAGAGAAATTCTAGTTCTTCAGAGGAAATTCGCATGATGTCCTCAGAAATTATTAATTTGCAAAATCGAAGTCAGAGTTATGAAAAACCCATAGACAAGAAAGAAGACAATTCTTCTTCAGGAAAATCTCCCTCTACTGGTTCTCCCGAGTCCTCGTCTACTGGTCCCTTAACCATCGAGAAACCTAATATTGACATGGTTTTGTGCCCACCCAAATTACTCTTAGGAAGGATGTTTTTAATCCTAATTCCCGAGCTACCCAGTTTTATAATGTAGTTGAATATCTTGCTCAGGCACCATGTACAATGTATGCCTTGGAATTACTCCAAAGTTGTCCAACACAACACAAATTTTTTTTAACCATGTTAGGAGCTTTAGACCCAGACAACACTAATTTGATTCACCTTAATGTTGAGAACTATAAGTCTATACTACCTCACAAAATTTCTTTCCAAATCATAACGAAAGTAGTCGAAAAGAAGGTCTTTAGAACTGTCTTAGATGAAGGAGCTTCAACTTTGGTTTTGTCTCTGTCTTATTGGAAATCTATTGGCTCTCCTGAGCTTGTAACATCACCAACGAATCTAAAAGCCTTTGATGTACGATGTTTCTAGCCCCATGGTCTCATACCAGCCCTTTCAGTTGAGCTTGGGGGAAAGACCGTTTCCATTCAAGTGGAAGTAGTAGATGCCCCATTAGACTACAACATCCTATTAGGAAGAAATTGGTTTTATGCCATGACTGCTGTCGCTTCAACTATATTTCGAACTGTCTAGTTTCCACATCTTGGGAGGATTGTAACCATTAACCAGCTCGATTTCTGTATGATGGATGTTACTACCCCTATGGATAATAACATCCCTATGTTAGGCTAGTCCCCTCCTCCTTACCAGTCGATTGGGGTAGCATGTTGAAGGATTCTTCCTTTATGGGGATTTTTCCATCAAACCCTCCTAACACAGAAATGATGACGGTAAATATGATTGCCTCGTTTGCTTATGATCCAAAGGGAAAATAGATTATTGGGTCCACCTCATTGAGTCCGCATGAGGAAATGTACAACGTTATCCAACCCCTTTCTGATGACCACACTAATGACATCCATTTGGTGGCTTCGGACCCTTACCACCTTCCCTACTGGTTAGAACCCTCTCTTCCTACTCTAGATTATCTCTCCCAGACTTTTCCTTATGATGAGTCCATTATAGAGATCATGAGTACGAATGAACTTATATGGGAGGATCATCACCATAGATCCTCATTCCTCCCCAATACTAGTTTGGTAGACCATGATTTTGCATCCCTTTTTACTACTGATATTTTGTCAAAAGACCTCAAAATCCTATATTGTTGCAAATCATGGATTCTGAAGGAAACCTATGCAACATCACTCAAACAAATCCCATTGACATATTGGTATCCTGGCACCCTTGAGAATGTTCATTTTGGGTATAAATACTAAGCAAAATAATTTAAAGCATATAGAGAACATTTCAAAGAATTCCAAGATGTTTTTTCCTGGTCTTACGAATAAATGTCGGGGTTCACGAAATAAAAACCTATGCTATTGCAAAACCTGTAAGGAAAAAACTGAGACAAGTCCATCGACAAAAAGACACAACTATCAAAGCTGAAATATAAAAGCTTATAAAAGCAGGGTTTATTTATCTCATACCTTTGACGGAATGGGTATCGAACATCGTCCCTATCAATAAAAAGTAGGGCACCATTAGAGTCTGCATCAATTTTAGAGATTTGAACAAAGCTTGTCCCAAAGAAAAATTTCGCATTCCACATATCGACCAAATTATCAACAAATATGCCGGAAGTGTCATATTCTCGTTCATGTATGGATTTTTGGGTTATAATCAGATTGACATTTTACCCAGTGATCAGCACAATACAACATTTATTTTCCCATGGGGAACCTTTGCATATAGGAAGTTACCATTCATCCTAAAGTGTTGGAGCCACTTTCCAACATGCTATGTCCTATGCGTTTCATGATATAAAACATATTGTAGAACCATACCTTAACGAAATCCTAGCTCATTTATAGTGACGGGAGGACCACCCTGGTCATCTTAGAGACATTTTCTTGAGATGTCGTCATTATAACATACGACTCAATCCTCATAAATGTGTTTTTTGCATCGAGATGGGATGCCTGTTAGGTTTTTTGGTTTCTAATGATGGCATCTAGATAGGTCCATTGAAAATTTCCACTATTCTAGCCCTACCAGCCCCAGCCAACCTTCTAGAACTCCAAATTTTGCAACGGAAGGAAAACTTCCTCTGCCATTTTGTGTGCAATTTTGAAGAGAAAACACACGGTTATATGCATCTCCTTAAGAAGGAAAATCCATTCTTTTGGATGACCAAGCTCAATAGGCCTTTGATAATATCAAACATGTTTTGACTCACTCACCCATGATCCAACCCCCAAATTATTCAAAGGATTTTCTCTTATACATTGTTTCCTCTGTTGACGTAATTGTAACTTCGGAATGTATTTCACTTGTATCTCTTATCTATTGTAACCTGATGTTTATCTCAGGATGTTATCATGTTATGTCATGCCCCGATGTTCTGATTGGGAGAATCAAGAAATATAAACAAGTCATTTCAAGTCATTGTGGGTAACCCTCTAATTGTCTAAGGGTCAAAGTCCCCACAGTTCTGGGGCACTAGGGTTATTAGACTCTCCTAGTAGAGGTCAGCCCTAGTAGGGTTTTAGTCATGCTGGGATTAGTATAAATAGAGAGATGGACTCTCTATTTAGCACACATCACTTACACACTCAAGTGTAGTGCATAGTTGAGGAAGGAGAAGACACTGGGGCTAGTGAGGAAGAAGGTTACTATTGTCAGGAGTGCATCTTACTATTTTGTGGTTTTACCTTTGTGCTGATTCTATCTTTGAGGAACTTGAAAGGTTTTCTCCATTTATGGTTTCCCTGAGGAAAAAACTGTGTTCATTGTCCCTTGTGTTTGATTGTTGTACTTTTTGGTCTCTCAGTTAAATATCCTAACATAATGCTAGCTTGAATGTTGAAAAAATAACATGGTATCATAGTTAACCTAAGAAGAAGACACTATGCAGCTGCGGGAACTAGGGATTCCTACTTTGTGGATCTCTCTCCATATATTTTCAGCAAAATTAAGGTGGAATAACTCTCCTCCTCAGGGTGCATCTTTCTGTCGAAGCATAATACAATTATGAGGTTTTTCAGTTTTGGACCTATCACTACTGCCGAAAATTAGGACTTTTCACAGAGGAGGAATTTTTCAATGATCCAGGCTTGGATTGATATCTTCCCCAAAATCAAAGTTAGGGATAAATTTCAAGGATTTTGGTTGGACAGAACTCCAGAAAAGAAAAAACCTAATTTGTTCCTGAACCAGCTCTGTAAGATTTCAGCTCAAGTTTTAGATCCGACATCTTGACTTGGTAAGATCTAAAATATTTTGTATTTCCATTTGAGGTTCTCAGTTAAGATGTCTCATCATACCAAGCTTGATGAAAATATTGAGGGAGATAATAACTTCCGAGCTTGGAAGTATAGGATCTCCCTAGTCCTAGAAGAGAATGAGTTAGACTCCTACATCCATGAGGAGGTTCCAGTTCCAGAGGGAGATGAGGATAATGCCTTGCATAAGAAGAAGTTGGTTATGGAAAAGAGAATCATCGTTGATTCTATCAAGGATCATCTCATACCACAGGTGTCCTCCCTAAAGACACCTAAAGCTATGTTTGATGCCCTAACCAAATTGTTTGAAGGGAAGAACACAAATTGGAAGATGACTCTAAGAAACTAGCTGAAGAATGTGAAAATTCAAAATGCAGAAACGATCCAGTATTACTTCATAAGAGTTTCTCAGATCAAGGAACAACTAGAAGCTATTGATGAAGAAGTGGAAAATGCAGAGATTGTGATGACTACTTTGAATGGCCTCCCTAGGTCATGGTATTCTTTCATCCAAGGAATCTATGCTAGAAAGACGTTAGTCAAGTTTAGAAGACTATGGGAAGAGTGTTCTCAAGGAGAATCTTGAATAGTAGCTCAAGAAGAGAAGATGGGAAGTGAATATCAGGATCTCACAGTACACTCCAAGTCTCACTCCAAGACATCCAAAATAAGATCTCATTTCTAGAGAGGTAAGTCCTATCACAAAAAGGATTTATCTAGAGTCATATGTTATACATGTGATGAAGCAGGACATTATGTAAAGAACTATCCTAAGAAACCAAAGCCAACAAATAAGAGCAACAAAAGAAGACATCATGGTCATATTACAGAGGATGATGAACCATCCAAGAAGAGAACCAGATATGAAAGTGAATATTCTTCAAGAGAGGATGAATATGTTTTGATTTCCGCTCTCAAGGGAAACATTACTCATCGAAGTGATGATTGGCTCATCGAAAGTGGGGCTTCCAAACATATGACAGGATTCAAGGAATCCTTTGTAAGACTATCAAAACATGAACCACCTCACAAGGTAAATCTAGGAGATGACTACCAATATCCAATAAAAGGTAGTGGGGAATATTCCTATAAACTAGACTCTGGAAAGTCTCTAAAAATGAAGGAAGTATTGTTTGTGCCAGGACTCAAGAAGAACCTCCTATCCATATCAGCATTAGATGCAAAAGGAATGCGGGTTTCATTCATAGATGGTCAAGTCATCATGTGGCCAAAAGGAAAGACTATCGATGATGCGCTGGTGATTGGAGAACAAGAATGAGGATTGTACAAATTGAAGGGCCATCTAGAACAATCCTTGGTCCATGAAACAATAGACCCAAGTGAACTTTGGAATAGAAGGCTTGCACATGTGCATTACAGAGCACTACCGATTGCAAGCAAAGCTATTGAAGGTCTTTCAGAAATCCAAGCAAAACATGATGGGGTCTGCAATGGATGTGTGAAAGGAAAGAATACAAATAAGACATTTCCAAGCACTGAGAGAAAAGAAAAAGGAATCTTGGAAATCATCCACTCTGATGTATGCGGTCCTATGTCATAAAACTCATTAAGTGGGTACGCATATTATGTTTCTTTTATTGATGATTTTTCTAGGAAGACATGGGTTTACTTCATGAGGAAAAAAGACGAAGTATTCAGCAAGTTTAAGGAATACAAAGCCTTGATCAAGAACCATACTGAAAATAAGATCAATATTTTTTGATCAGATAATGGCGGAGAATTCACTTCAAATGAATTCAAAGAGCTATGCAAAGAATCAGGGATTAAGAGGGAGTTATCCACTCCTTATAATTCATAGCATAATGGAATTGTAGAAAGGAAGAATAGAACTATCATGGAAGCTGAAAGAGCAATGCTTCATGATCAAGACCTTCCTATGCACCTTTGGATGGAAGCTGCTCGAACAATGGTGTATGTACAGAACTGTACTCCACATAGAGTACTCATGAACAAGACTCCTGAAGAAGTCTTCTCTGGCAAGAAACCAAAAGTCAGCCATCTCAGAATATTCAGTTGTCCAGTGTACATTCACATTCCAAAAGAAAAGAGGACTAAATTAGATCCTTCAGGAAAGAAGGGTCTATTTGTGGGATACTCTGAAATATCGAAGGCTTACAGAATATACTTCCCAAGATTCAAGAAGATTGACATCAGCATGGATGTGACATTCATTGAAAATACAACATACAACAAATCCAGAAAGAAACCTACTAAAGAATATGAAGAAGAAGAAGCACCCAAAGTTTATGATACAACCATGAATGAAGAATCTCAAGAAGAAGATCAAGAATTTGAAGAACCAAAAAGACCTATAGATCCACCTCTGGAGAAGAATCCTCAAAAGAGGAAACCTGCTTGGGTACGAGAACTTATCCAAGGTGCAGAAAGATATGGGGCTCCAGAATAGAATCACAGAGTAAGAAAGAGGACCAGAGACTGCTCTGGGTATGTAGCTTTACTATGTGATTTCATTGACAAAGAACCTTCTAGTTATGAAGAAGTGGAAGAATGGAAAGAATGGGAAGATGCTATGATCGAAGAATACCAATCGATCATGAAGAATGATGTTTGGAATGTTGTCCCAAGACTAGAAGGGAAGTCAGTTGTAACTTCCAAATGGATCTACAAAATCAAGCATGATGCAGATGGTAGCATCGAAAAATATAAGTCAGGATTTGTGGCTCGGGGTTTCTCTCAGAAAGAAGGAATAGATTATGAAGAAACCTTTGCACCTATAGCCAGATATACTTTCATCATATCAGTACTTTCTCTGGCTGCAATAATGAAATGGAAGATACACCAGATGGATGTCAAGACTGCTTTTTTGAATGGTGTAGTAGAAGAGGAAGTATATGTGGGAAATCCACTCGGTTTTGAGACACATGACAGGGAGTCTCATGTGTGCATATTGAAGAAAGACCTGTACAGCTTGAAATAACCCAGGACATGGTACAGTAGAATTGATAGATTTCTATCTAGTTTGGGATTTACCAAAAGCAAACCATATTCCAACCTTTACTACAAGGTTGAAGATGGAAACCCAGTGATGCTTCTACTATATCTAGATGATCTATTTGTGACAGGTATGGATGGGTTGATTGCTGATACAAAGAGAAAGATTGTTGTCGAGTTCAAGATGAAGGACTTGGGTATGATGCATTATTTTCTAGGTATGGAGGTGTGGTAGAGTACAGATGGAATCTTCCTTGGACAAGGGAATTATGCTGTAGAGATCTTGAAGAGGTTTGGGATGATGGACTGCAAGGCTATGGCCACACCTATGGCATCGAACCTAAATCTATAGAGTGATGCTTCATAAGATTCAGTTGATGCTACGATGTATCGTCAGATGATTGAGTCCTTAATGTACCTAACAGGCATGAGACCAGACATTTGCTTTGCTGTGAACACCTTGAGCTAGTTCTTGACAGATCCAAGAAATGTTCACTTGATTGCTGCAAAGCATATTTTGAGGTACCTGAGGGGTACAATTGATTATGGGCTCAAGTATGATGTGAATCAGAAGATTAACCTGGAGGGTTATGTTGATTCAGATTGGGCAGGAAGTTCTATCGATAGGAAGAGCACTTCAAGGTGTTGCTTCAGTATGGGATTAGGTGTGATCTCTTGGTTTAGCAGGAAGCAATCCTGTATGGCACTGAGTACAGCCGAAGCAGAGTATGTCATAGCTTGTTCAGCTAGTTGTGAGGCAGTGTGGCTATGAAATATACTATCTGATTTATTTGATCTCCATATGGATGCTACTTGTATACATTGTGACAACCAGAGTTGTGTGAAGTTGTCAGAGAATCCAGTGTTCCATGACAAGTTGAAGCACATCGAGATCAAGTATCACTATATCAGGGATATGGTGTAGAGGGGAGCATTGAAGCTCCAGTATGTTGTGACAGAGGAACAGATAGATGATGTGTTTATGAAGCCATTGGCTAGGGTGAAGTTTGAGTACTTTAGGGAGAAGCTTAGTTCTCTCCAGATAGAGGTTTCCTCCAAGGGAAAGTGATGAGTCCCATAGCCATTCTGACGAGCAGGTCAGATATAAGGGCTGAGCCATTCTATCATGGTGAGAGTATTGGTTCCTTCCTTAACAGATATGAGTACTGATATTCATAGCCATTCTGACGAGCAGGTTAGATATAAGGGCTGATCCATTTTGTTCATGGCTAAAGGATAAAGTTCCTCCCATGACAGATGTGAGAGGTGGCCATTCTGACGAGTAGTTAAGATGTAAGGGCTACTACCATTCTGACGAGTAGGTCAGACGTAAGGGAAATTCCATTCTGTTCATGGATAAAGGGTTAAACTCATCCCATGACAGATGTGAGAGCTGTCCATTCTGGTGAGTAGGTCAGATGTAAGGGATACCGCCATTCTGATGAGTAGGTCAGATGTAAGGGCAGTGACATTCTGTTCATGGCTAAAGGATTAAGTTCCTCCCATGACAGATGTCAGAGATGGCTATTCTAAAAAGTAGGTTATATGTAAGGGCTACCTCCATTCTAATGAGTAGGTCAGATGTAAGGGCAGTGCCATTCTGTCATGGCTAAAGGATTAGGTTCCTTCCATGTCAGATGTGAGTGCTGGCCATTCTAACGAGTAGCTCAGATGTAAGGGCTACCGCCATTCTGACGAGTAGGTGAGATATAAGGGCTACCAAAGACCTACGAGGAGGTAGACATACACCTAGCATGAAATAAGGATGGCTCTATAGAACTTACCGTGATGAGAAGAATCATGAGATAGAACATATGATGATGACTAGAGAAGATCCAAATCAAGCTATGATCCAGATCTAGTTATGATGACTTCAAGAGATCCAAATTGAGTGACGATCAAGATCTAGTAGTGATGATCCAGATCGAGTGATGATCCAGATCCAGCAGTGATGATCCAGATAGAGTGATGATCTAGATCCAGTAGTGATGATATCAATAGAGTGATGATCCAAATCAAATCCAGTGATGATGATCCAGATTGAATGATGATCTAGATCCAGTGATGATGATTCAGTGACGATGTTCCAAATCGAATATGATCCAATGATGATGTTCCAGATCGAGTATGATCCAGTGATGATGTTCCAGATCGAGTATGATCCAGTGATGATGATCTAGATCGAGTGATGATCTAGATTCAAATGAAAGATGACTTGAAGACGAAGAAGACTTGAAGATGCAAATGGCAAGATGATCCAGTTGATATAGAGAAGAAGACTAGTGATGAAAATTGTGTCAAGAGAATACCTTCCTAGTTAAGAGGGAGTGTTGATGTAATTGTAACTTTGAAATGTATTTCACTTGTATTTCTTATCTACTATAACCCAATGTTTATTCCAGGATTTTATCATGTTATGTCATTCCCTGATGTTTTGATCGGGAGAATCAATAATATAAACAAGTCATGTCAAGTCATTGTGGATAACCCTCCGATTGTCTAAGGGTTAAAGTCCCCGCAATTCTGGGGCACTAGGGTTATTAGATTCTCCTAGTAGAGTTCAACCCTTGTAGGGTTTTAGTCATGCCAGGATTAGTATAAATAGAGATTTGGACTCTCTATTTAGCACACATCACTTACACACTCAAGTGTAGCACATAGTTGAGGAAGGAGAAGACACTGGGGCTAGTGAAGAAGAATGTTACTGTTTTCGGGAGTGCATCTTACTATTTTGTGGTTTTACCTTTGTGCTGATTCTATCTCCAAGGAAGTTGTGGTGTTTTCTCCATTTATGGTTTCCCCAAATAAAAACACTGTGTTCATTGTCTCTTGTGTTTGATTGATGTACTTGTTGTTCTCTTAGTTAAAGATTCTAACATAATGCTAGCTTAAATGTTGGAAAACTAACAGCCTCCACTACTACCATCGCTATGATTTTGGTGTAAGAGAATCTTGATGGTTAGGACCACATGATATACTATGCTAGTAACAATCTCATGGATTCTGAAACTTGATACTCACACATGAAGAAATTAGCATTGGCCATGGTCATTAATATTTAGAAATTTTGTCACTACATTTTGCTCCGCACAACCACTTTATTGGTAGACCAGAACTCTATGTATTAAATCCTGACTCGTCAGATGCTCAAAGGCAAGTATTCCTGATGGATAGTCATCTTATAAGAGTTTGATCTATAATTTTCCAAAGCTACATCAAAGAAATCCTTGGTCTTTGTTGAGCTCATGCTGTGCTTCGATGGAATCTGAGCCTAGTGATTCATTCCCCGATGAATTATTATTCCTGATAAGCACTCATTAAAGGAAATTTCAACTCAAAATGGACCTCCTAAGGAAAATTAATAAAATAATAGTTAAATTAATAAAATAATATTTATTAATTTTGGAGGAAGAAAAGAAAAACTACTTTTTTTGTTCATATTTTCGATATATCTCCCTGTCTTTTTATTCAAATTTTGATCGGAAGAGCTCGTTGGATGCGAAATTAAATTTTTCATCCAACGAGTACCCACTTAGCATACTTTTGATGGGCCTCGCTACACCAAAAACAATAAATACTTGAAAACATGTGATGACGATGTCATCATCACATGTTTTCAAGTATTTCTTGTTTTTGGGGTAGCGAGGCCCGCCAAAAGTATGCTGAGTGGATAACGAGCTATCCCGATCAAAATTTGAGTAAAAAAACAAGGAGATATGTCAAAAATATGAACAAAAACGTAGTTTTTTTATGATACGTATCCCCAAATTTATATTAAAAAATTGTTTAAGAGGTGCTTCCTTTTTGAATTTTAAATAATTTTGATTAGCTAATACATGATGACATGGAATTTGTATTATTTTTGGAAGGCCCATTTTAAATTGAAATTTTCTCTAATGACTGACCCATGGTATGGAGATTTGCTCATTTATCTCCAGACACAAATATTTCAGCCCAATCTATCCCGTGATGATCGTCTCCGTATCCGTCACCATGCAAAATACTACCTCATCTTGAATGACACTTTGTATAGACGTGGTATCGATTCCATTCTTCGACAATTCCTTACCAACGAGAAAGTTGAACAAGTTTTGAATGACTGCGACTCTGGACCATGTGGCGGTCATCTATCTGGGATGGCTACAGCCCAAAAAACCCTTCATGCTGGCTATTTCTGGCTTTCAATATTTAAATATTGTCACATGGGTGTTAGTAAATTCCCACCCTTCCAACATTTCTATCTGAAAAAAGTGCACCCAACCTGCTCCGTTACACCCCGTCATTGGCGTTGGCCCTTTTGTGAAATGGGGTATCGATTACATGCATTATAATCCTACCTTAGGTGAGGGGCATGGTTACATCATCGTAGACATTGATTATTTTATGAAATTGGCTGAGGCTATGCCTACATATGTAGAGGATGGTAGGACTACCGCTCTCTTCCTGTTCAATCATGTGATAGCAAGATTTGAAATCTCGTAGTTCATTGTCACTAATCAAGGATCACATTTCCATAATCAAATGATGGAGGAATTAACTACCAAGCTAGGTTTTCATCATGAAAACTCAATGCCCTATTATCTGTAAGCTAATGGTCAAATTGAGGCCATTAACAAAGTTTTGAAAACAATGTTGTATCGGATGGTTGGAGACCATAAATTGAACTAGCACCATATTATTTTCTCCACTCTTTGGGCTTACAGGACTTTGGTAAAAACAACTACTAGTTTTACACCCTTCCAACTTGTCTATGGACTAGAAGTTATCTTTCCTATTCAATGTCAAATTCCATCCTTGAAACTTGCCGTCAAACTTCTCCCAGACACTTCCATAGAGGAAGAAATATTTCTGTACTTGAACAACCTTCAAGAAATAAGAAGAGATGTTGCCTTAGCTAATGAGGCAAACAAGAAATGCGTCAAGGCGCAGTATGACAAGTATGTATAACCTCATTCCTTTAACAAAGGTGACATAGTTTTAACCTATGATTAGAGATATGACAAACTAGGGAAAGGGAAGTTCAAATCCATGTGGTATGGTCCTTTCGTAATTTCCAAAGTTCTAGAGAAAGGGGCCTATGAGCTCATGGACTATGATGGAATCCCCTTAGGAAAACCTCACAATGGGTTGTACCTGAAGAGGTACTATGCCTAGACCTTTCTTGTATAGTACCTTGTATATGTGTATATTACTTGAATTTTTAGTGTTCTTAAGTATTTTCAATATGGTTTTGAGTTCCATGTATGTATCTGTTTATACCATGTTTTGGTCATGCAGAGATGGCTTTCTACAGCTTCGCTGATGGTGCTTTCCGCCACACCTTAAATCTTGCCTCAGCTGCTTGGGTTCTCTATTCTCTAGATTACGATTTGGTTAGTTCAGGAGTGGCTTGTATTGGTCCCTCTACCAAAAATATCACCAAGTATTGAGTAGTCATAGGTCTTCTGACTGAAGCTGCCTCCCAGGATGCTCGTAATTTGGTAGTTTTGATGGATTCACAACTAGTGGTTTGTCATTTAAACCATGTCTATACTATGAAAATATCATCATATGCAGTGAGTGCTAAGACATAAAACTCATATAAATACATTCGCCATTTGAGACATATAAACACCAAAAGTAGAATTATATATATATATAATGTTTTACAAAAAATTGGTCGTGAGACCTCATCTGAAGTGCTCAGGTTTTCAGGTAAAAAAATCATCATACAAAAATCCTGAAGCTATCTATCATCTTTTAGTGAATACATCATGCAACATATCATCTAGTGATGCACGTGGTAACACATAACCGCTCGGGCTACTCGACGTAGAAGTCTACTTAAACGACTTGATACTCCTGTAGTGGGCCTCTGGTACCTCAGTGGGAGGTCATTGATCAAGGAATCTTGGATTTGTAGAGTTAACTTCTCGAGGTTCTCCTCTAGCTCCCCTGTCACATCATCTCCCTGTGGAACAAAGCGAGCTTCGACTCACCTGTCTAGTGGGGATGCTCCCTCAGGTCGTGCTGCTCCGACATCTGCATGAAAACATTTAATTCTTGTTACTACACATAAAAAATATAAAACATAAAAACATAAAAAAACAATTTCCATTTTAGGGTTTTTGTTTCTTACCGATATCGCCCCATTGTCCTCCAGGTGGAAGCAGTAGATCAGGGTCACCACTGAAGTTAGTGCCCGTGTATGAATAGTCCTCAACCATGAGGAGCTAGTCTCTCAACTATTAGAAAAATGGGTCTTCGAACATCACCTTGAATCTACCCACTCCTATGCAGGCCATGATCTGGACCCATCTTAGTATGCGAGGTTCTCTCACCCTCAACTTTGTAAATACTACCTGGGGTCTAATTTGGGGAACCCACTTGAAAAATAAACACGGTAGAATGGATCCAAAACCAAACTACTTCTGCTACCCCTATCGACACTTGTTTAGTTGATATTTGAATATCAGAAGTAGAGCCTCCTCCCATTTGAATACTGTGGGTGCCATGGCCTCTATAGCGTAGAGAATATACACTCTAGATGCCTGATGAACCCCTTGGCTCCCCACCACTTTCTACATGGTAAATAAAATTGTGCGAAGAGGGCCATCCACCACTGCTTTTAGGGGAATTTTCTTCCTCGATGTTTTGGTCCCAGGAATACAATGGTGATTTATTAGATCCTAGGTGGTGATGTCCCCTCCACGGGAACCCGTCAAAGAGATGGGAGAACCCCATCTTGATAGGCTTGTCAGGAAGTAGATTTCTTCTACTTCAATTGTCAATACATGAGCACCCACCTCAAAATACTATTGCTCTGGATTCCACATATGGAGAATATGCTCTAATAAGTGCTTATGTGACACCATGCTGGGTGTGTGGAAAAAATTTAGAAGACCACAGTCTCTCAACGCAGCTATACAACCTGCATTTCGTTCGGCAAATGCATCATCATTGTCATGTTTCCTCTATTTCCAAATAACCATTTTTATCAATGGGAACCTACCAAAAACCATCACAAGACCAATTAGAAACATCATCAACCATTGAAATCATAAAAAGTCATCTATTTTGTCTTGTACATATGTTTTTATTTACCCACGGCTGGCACCACCTGAGTCCCATTGAAGATAGGTGGTGGCACCGCCTGTGTGAAGTGTTTTAGGTGTGGTTCTAGTAGGGTACCACTTATCCTGCAAGGGATAATATTAGTTCCCACATTCATGGTTTTAGGGATCGATCAAATAGCCCAAAACAGCCCCAAAAATAAAAAATGAAAGCATAAATGAAAGAGCAAAGTTCAAGCTTTTACCTGGAACTGATGGTGCATAAATCCAATGGTAGATGCTCTTGGAATCACCAACTAAATATTTGACCAAGAAACTTCTCCAAAGGCTCTCCATTAGTGCTAAATGGTAAAATGTTTTGTTTTTTACTATTTACATGACTTTTCTAAGCATTCTAGGTTTTGGCGCATCACATTTTTTAAAATCTATTATTCATGATCCTTTAACGTCATTTATTGGAAAGTTTAACAATTGTATTTAATTCATTGAAGGATAAAGAGTAGTAGCAGTAAAAGTTTTGGGAGTTTGTTTTTGACTTTTTTGTACTACCATAAAATGGAAAAAGTCTTTGAGCATTTATTGCGACACTTCGGTCATGCTCTCCAAACTTAGTATCAAAGGTCTGAGTTCTTTTCTAATTCTTTTTAGACTCATAAAATCCCTCATTGTGAAAAAAGACCTAGTGTAGTCTTATTTAAACTCTTTTTGGGCTCCTTGAATATGAAAAGATTGTCGAGTGATATTTTCTTGTTCACACTCATTAAATCACTTGAAGAGTCATTCATCTAATGGTAGGTTATCACTTTTTCAGTTCAGATGAACTATTTTATGAAAAAGGACCCTATGTATTCTTCTTCCATGGTCATTCAGACTCTCTAAAAATGAACGATACCAAGTTAACTTTCATTGGACTCGTTAAATTAAACATTGAGAGAACCTCTTTTATGAACGAACCCATCCTCTCTTAGGTTCATAAAACATATGAGTTTCGACTTGTCTTCAGACAAGCTACAATGAGTGTTTGTCACCCTCTTTAAACTCGTAAAACTAAAAAGAGGCACTCATCAATCATGATGGGGAATTAAGGGAAGGGAATCATTTTGCAAACAAATGGCAGTTTGTCGTTACCTTTGAACATGGCAACTGTCTGCATATCATTTCAGTCAATTGGGTATTCAGCTGATTTTCATGACGATCCACCTCAATGAGTCATGTCACTTCTTTAGGTCTTTCAAAAGAATGCATTGTCCATCATCACACTGTGTGTTTGTCTGATCTAGTCATGCTGCCAAGTCTTTTATTGTGCCACCCAATGTTCAAAGGGAAGTTGAAAAAGTTTACCTCTACAGTCAAAACAATCTCTATGTGAGTACTTTTGAGTCAGTCTTATGGTTACATCATTCCAGAATGTTTTTCTAAGTTTCATGTCATTGATGTGGGATTCATCATGGCCCTCCTTCGATGAGACTATTCCTATCAACATCATCTCATCATCCGGGAAATAGTCTTAGAAATAAATTTAGTATCTTGAGATCTGTATGCCTCAATGATAGATTCTCTTGCTCTCGACATAGGTTCACATTATTGACCTTTGATCGATAGAATCGAATGGGTCTTTGACATCAAGACATCTATTCACACTTAGTAGGCTTTACTAGGGTACCTTGGGAATCATTGACATCAATGGTGATCTCCCTCACACTTGTTAACGGTTCACATCATTGGCCGGTAATCAAGTGGTTTCTACCATGTTCGACTTTAGAACATTGTAATCACATGGATAGAATCATACTTTGTGGAAAACAAGATGAAGAACCTGGGTACTTGTTTAGCACTCATTGCTTTCCCCGGGTTGCGATGGAGTTTTGTATATCAAGCATGGATCCACATTTGTATGGTCATGGCTATGCTCAAATTTGCATCTGTGTGACATAGATCTATGTTCTATGTCTAGTATCTATGTCCATGTTTGAGTCCTCTATCACATGGATCTACGATGTATTCTAGTAGCCATGGTTGTTTATTCCTCTCGTGGATCTGCCTTGTATTGGTTTGCAGCCATCAATTGGTTACATTTTTCTATGAGTCAAAAGTATTGATGTATTGTAGATGCCTACTTGATGACACTCTCCAATCGAGCTGACTCTTACCTTGAAGTGAAAACTAGTTCTCTCAAATCTCTCGCTTATCATATGCCTCTAAGCCTCATGCTTTGGGGGGCATTTTGTTATACCCAAATCCTGTCACCAACATGTGATGAGATCCTTAAAACACTATGTTTTCCCTAAATCCCAAACTTGGAGTGGAAACTTGCTCTAGATGTTAATTCTACATAAAAAACCCTAGCATGACACTTTCCCTTTAGTTGATGAGTGGTACCTTGTTCAACACCACCTGAGTTCCTGTTATAGAAAAGCAGTGCCACCACGTATGTGCTTTGCTCTTGAAGCGGTTCTTACCCTTCACCACTTTGTCATAAAAAAACATAAGCAGTTCTTACCCTTCACCGCTATGTTATGCTGTTGAATTGAGTATCTAGCCCAATCCATTGGAGAGCACACTAGAGCAAGTTGGAGCTATCGGAGATGAGGTGTTTTTCTTGTGAAAGAGTTTTTCAACACTAAGGAAATGGTTTTAAGATTCTTCATTGATTTCTTAATGCAAAGATGATTTCTATCCCACATATCTATTTTATTGATCTCGCATGTATATGTTACTGGATTCCTTAGTCACTAGTCTAGATGTGTGAATAATGTTCTGGTAGCTTTGATGTTCTTGTTTGTTTGACATGTTTTGTAGGTACACAGGTTCATCATCAAAGCATTATTCTAGGTGTTTACAACATTCAAGGAAGGTCTTCATCCTTTTTCATTCACTCATTTGTTCTGGATCTGAACCATTCATACCAGAGGAACAACTTATGTCCACAGAAGGTGCAATATTCCTGACAACAAGTACATAGAAGGGGCTTGGTGATGTAAGTTGTAGCAGCATGAAAGAGAAATGTTATTGCAGAGGCTTAGTGCAAGAGGATGGCTACACGCATAGGTAGAGAAAGAGGTCGTGACAAAGGTCTACTAGTGGTGAACGCAGAAGTTATGGAGGAAATGAGGGAGTTATGAGAACATCTAGAAGTCATGGAGATAGACAGATGAAGAGCAGGAAGAGAGTAATTTTACTATGGTGATGAGAGAAAGAACACGAGAACAAGAGAGTGTTCTATGAAGGTGAGAAGACAGACCAGTAGTAGTCTGAAAATAAGAATATTTTGCATGAAAGTGGAGAAGAGGATTGTAGCCTGAGCAGTAAGTTATAGGCATAGATATCTACTTTGGGAGGAGTGTATGCATGCAAGGGATAGCAGATGGAGTGAATACATCTCAGCAAAGATGTCATAATATTTGAATATAGTGATGAATCAAACTAGTAAGGGTTCTTGAGAGAAAGTGAAGTGTGGACAAGGACCTAGTTGTTATATTTTTATCATTCAAGCTAGCATTATGATGTTAGGATCTTTAACTGAGAGAATAAAATGCACAACAATAAAACTCAAGAGACAAGAGACACAAATAATTTTCCTCTGGGAAACCATAAAGGAGAAAACCTTGCAACTTCCTCGGAGATAGAATCAGCACCAAAAGTAAAACCCAAAAACATAAAGATGATCTCCACTACTTTTGTCTCTCTCTCTCACTTGAGATAACTTCTCCTCTCTCACTCATGCACCCTAATGAGTGAGTGTGTGTGTGATAAATATAGAGGCTTACTCTCTACTTATATTCTTTCATTCAATTCAAACCCGCTCTAACATTTTGGCCTCACTTAACAATTACTTACTAGAGCTGACATTTCTAGGAGTGTCTAATAACCCTAGTGCCCCATAACTTGTGGGGACTTTTCCTCCTCCGACCAACAAGGAGTTTTATCCTTAACACAATGATGGGGAATATTTCCCTGACTTACAATGACTCACCTAGGGTCGACTTCTATAGGATAGTCTAATAACCCTAGGGCCCCATAATTGTGGGGACTTTAACCCTTGACTAATAGGAGGGTTACCCACAATGATTTGACATGACTTGTTACATTATAGAAACTTCTCGAAATAAAAATCAGGGTATGACATGACTCAAATACATTATAGACACATCTCAAAATAAACATCGGGGTACAATACATAATATATACGGATGAATACATTCTGAAGTTACAATTAAATCAACACTCCCTATTAACTAGGAATGTATTCTCTTGACACAATTTATCAGTACAAGTCTTCTTCTCTGTATCATCTGGATCATCATTGAGTTTTCACCATCTTCTTCTTTAATTCATCTTCATCTTCAAGTCATCTTCATCTAGATCTAGATGATTACTCGATCTGGATCATCGTCATTGGATCTGGATCATCACTGGATCTGGATCATCGTCACTGGATTTGGATCATCACTCGATCTGGATCATCATCACCTGATATAGATCATCACTCAATCTAGATCATCATCACTAGATCTATATCATCACTCGATCTGGATCATCATCAATGGATCTAGATCATCACTCAAACTAGATCATCACTGGACATCATCATTGGATCTGGATCATCATTGGACATCGTCACTGGATCTATATCATCACTCGCTCTGGATCATCACTGGACATCATCATTGGATCTGGATCATCACTGTTGGATAATCACTGGATCTAGATCCTCACTCAATCTGGATTAGTATCACGGGTGCTATCTCATGATTCTTCTTGTCACAGGAATTTTTATAGAGCCAGCCCTTTTTCATGCTAGTTGTAGTCCTAGCCTCCATGTAGGTCTTCTTCAGCACTTATATCTGACACCAAGTAAAAATGGCCCACCCAATACTTACATATGACCTACTCATCAGAAAGGCATGCCCATCACTCACATCTGATCATATAGGAACCAATCCTATAATCACATGAGAAAGGCCCGACACTCACATTTAGCCATGTGGGAAGACATCCTGCAACCATGCTAAAAAGGCTCTGCTCTTCCACCCATGTGGGAACACATCCTGCAACCATTATGGAAGAGCTCTACACTTACATCCACCCATGCGGGAACACATCCAGCAATCATGATGGAAGGGATCTGCACTTACATCCATGCATGTGGGAACACATCCTGCAACCATGATGGAAGGGCTCTGCACTTACAGTCACCCATGTGGGAACACATCCTACAACCATGATGAAAGGGCTCTACACTTACATTCACCCATGTGGGAACACATCCTACAACCATGATAAAAAGGCTCTACACTTACATGCACCCATGCAAGAACAAATCCTGCAACCATGATGGAAAGGCTTTCAAACCCAAGTTGAGGGTTCCTGGTACCTCACCAAGTAGCTCCATTCCAATAATGGAAATAGCCCTTATATCTGATCAAGTGGGAACACATCACTCGATCACATCAAAATTTCCATGAGCTCACATCTGATCAAGTAGGAACACATCCTATAGTCATATCAGAATGACCCTTAGTCCTAGACCAAGTATTCCTGGTACCTCACCAAGAAGCTCCATTCCAAGAACGACAATAGCCCTTATATCTGATCATGTAGGAACCAATCCTATAGTCATATCAAAATGGCTCAGCACTCATATCTTACATGGAAGGAACCAATCATCTCACCATGACAGAATGGCTCAGCCCTTACATCTGACCTACTCGTCAGAATGGCTCACGAATTCAGCACTCATATCTGACATGGAAGGAACCAATCCTCTCACCATGACAAAATGGATCAGCCCTTACATCTGACTATGGAAGGAACCAATCCTCTCACCATGTCAAAATGGCTACAGGTCTCATCATTTTCCCTTGGAGGAAACCTCGATCTGGAGAACACCAAGCTTCTCCCTGAAGTACTCAAAATTCACCCTAGCCAATGGCTTCATCAACACATCAGCTGCTTTTTCCTCCATTGCAACATAGTGGAGCTTCACTGCTCCTCTCTGCACCATATCCCTGATATAGTGATACTTGATCTCGATATGCTTTGAATTGTCATGAAACACTGGATTCTATAACAACTTCATGCAACTCTGGTTGACACAATGTATACAAGTAGCATCCAACTGGAGATCAAATAAATCAGACAGTAGCTTCCTCAGCCATACTGTCTCACAACTAGCTGAACAAGCTATGACATACTCTACTTCAGCTGTACTCAGTTCCACACAGGATTGCTTCCTACTAAAACCAAGAGATCACACCTGATCCCATACTGAAGCAACACCCTGAAGTGCTCTTCCTATCGATGGCACTGCCTACCCAATCTGAATCAACATAACCCTCTAGGTTAATCTTCTAATTCACATCATAGTTGAGCCCATAATCAACTGTACCCTTCAGGTACCTCATTACATGCTTTGAAACCATCAGGTGAAAATGTCTCAAGGTGTTCACAGCAAATCAAATATCTGGTCTCGTATTTGTCAGGTACATCAAGGAACCAATCATCTGATGATACATCATAGCATCAACCATATCTAGTTAAGCAACACTCAATAGCTTTAGGTTCGATGCCATAGGTGTGGTCATGGCCTTACAGTCCATCATCCTGAACCTTTGCAGGATATTTACTACATACTTCCCTTGTCCACACCTCCATGCCTAGAACGTAGTTGATCGACACATGACAGGAGCATCACTGGTCTTCCACCTTCAACTTGAAACAAAGGTTGGAATCCACTTTACTATCAGTAAATACTAGATTCATCAACAATCTATCCATCATGTCGTACCATGTCGAACCTTAGGATCTTCTACAGTCATTCCCTCTGAAGCATCATACTCCATCTATCTTCCATACTCTATGCACTGAAACATTCTGTACTGGAGTGATATTGGATACCAACATCCTCTATCTTGAACTTTTTCAAAAATTCTTCTAACACCCATCTGTGAGCTTGTCATCCTTTATCAACCTTGTAGCGAAGGTTTAGATCTTCATTAAGCTCCTCATGTATGTGTTATCCCATGGGTGTCTTCTAGTCTCATACAAGGAATTCTTTCATTTTCACACATGATTCTTCCTATCATGTGTCTCAACTCCCACTGGCTGCAAATGTCTCTTCGAATCTTGCCATGTATCCTACGATGTTTCCATCTATTGCATGATGGAACTACGAATTTCCCTTCACGTACGATCCTGCATCCTAGAAATCATTCTTCTTGAACTTCTTCATAGCTGGAAGGTTTTGCATCAATGATGTCGCTACATTCGTCATATTATTCTTCATCTTGAACTATTGTCACTTGTTCTTTGGAACAAGTCTCATCCTTCTTTGCTTGTAGGTGATTATGTATGCAATCTTTCCTACAAGTCAAATGCATTTGTATGGTTAGAAACATTTCATAAGGAACATTCATACTGGAAAATTCTTATGCATAAATATATGATCATGCAACTACTTAGCCAATACAACATTCATCCATATCTCACAGAAACTTTTCTAGATGCCTTCCATCTCTACCAGGACACCATTGAGATTGTGCACTAATCCAATATGTCAGCAAAGAGGTTTCATTCTAGATAAGTAGCAATGGAGATTTGTATAGCACCATGAGCTACTTACCCATCACATGCATATTAGTAGTATACTGTCATTAATGCAAACATTCTATCATGCATAACACATTAACTGAATATACACAAATGCATAACAAAACAATATCATGAAATGACAATTGAATAATTATCTTTATTTTTTTCGTTGTTAAACTCCTTCCTGAGCCTTCAGCTCCATCATCTTCTTCATTCATAATATCATTGTTTCTTATCCAACTGCTAAGGTGGATAAGAGATTCTTCAATAGTTAAGTTCTTCATATTCCTAATCTCTTGAGGGATCTTCTTTGGATGGTGAGAGATTGATCTTCACTTGCTCCCATCTTATTTTCTCTTATTATTAGTTGAGCTTCTTCTTGTGTGTGCTCTTCCCAGAGCCTGCTGAAAGTAATCACTTCCTTCTAGCACACATTCTTTGAACGAATGAATTCCATGATCCTAGGATGCCATTCAAGGTGGTTATAACCACTTCTACATTATCCACTTATTCTTCTACCGCTTCAAGTTGTTCTCTGATTTGAGAGATGACTGTATGGTCTCTACATTCTGGATCTTCACATTCTTCAACTGGTTTCTTAAGGTCATATTCTGATTTATGTTCTTCCCTTCAAATAGTTTGGTTAAGGAATCAAACATATTGGTGTCTTTAGGGAAGACACTTTTGGTATAAGGTGATCCATGATTTAATCAGCAATGATCTTCTTGGCCTTAACCAAGTTCTTCTGGTGTAAATATTTTAGCCTCATCCCCCTTTGGAACTAGAACTTCTCTACCCATGTAGGTGTCCAATTCATTTTCTTCAGAGAGATCATATACTTCCATGCTTGGAAGTTTTCAACTTCACCAAGCTTATCATCAATATGATGTGATAGATCACTTTGAAATGAGAACCTCAAATGCAAATAGCAAGGGATTATATCTTACCGATTTAAGGTGTCCGTCCTGGTTCCGGAGCTGGCTGATCTAGGGTTTGTCAGAGAAACACTAATTTTCAAAACTTGGAATCTTTTAGATTTGATTGGATATAAATATAGATCTCTTCAAATTTAGCTGTCCAATGTACTCCTTTTCTTAAAACAGTGGAGGGAAGCTCCCGGAATAGGAAGCCCTAGTTTTCCAATTTCTTTTGCAGAAATTCTTGTTACTGTTTCTGCGGTATCTCCAACATTACTACTCCTTTGTGTCTGAAACTTCTCATTGAGGTATCCTCACATGTTCCTATTCTAAAACCATAGTTTTCATCAGAATTTGTTTCACCAATTGGGACTTATGATCCTTTTCCCAAGGTGACTTGTTACAGGACTGTTCAGAATAGCGAAGTTGTATGGACATCCACATGTCACTGGTTTCTCTTTTGAGCTTGAAAATCAGACCAGAAAAATGACAGTACGTTCCATTTCTATAACATGTTCAGAAATTTCATTTGGACATGTGTAGCTCAAGATATAGAAATTCTCCCTAGGGGTCCTGTTTAGGGATGAATTATGGAAGAGGATGGAACCCTAACGTACAGGGATCATATCTCCCAGAATATAGTGAATATGAAGCTGAATTTTGGACACAGTGTACATCAATATTGTATATTCAGCCTTGGAAATTTGTAGCTCCTGATCCTGCTCCAATATTGGGATATAGAGAATGTACCTAAACGTAGCAGTTTTAGTATTTAGGGTTTTTCTAGTTCAGGGTCAAACTAGAGTTTGACTTTCCTAGAGTTTCACCCAACCAAAAATATTGATCCAGGTCTCTAAAATTCTATTTTGATGGGGATAAAAATCCTATGCTGAGCTCACTAAAAAATTCCACTTCTGTAGAAAGCCCTAATTTCCTGCACCAAAACTGAATATGCTCGGAATCGAATTCTGCTTCGACAGAAAGATACACCCTTCAATGGAGAGTCAGGGTAGGATACTTTTGCTGATGGATTGTGGAGAGAGACCTAAAAAGTAAGAACCCCTAGCTTTTTCAGCTGCACAATGTCTTCTTCTTAGGTTAGCTCTGATACCATGTTAGATTTTTATCATTCAAGATAGCATTATGATCTTAGGATCTTTAACTAAGAGAATAACATGCACAACAATAAAACACAAGAGACAAGAGACACAAAGAATTTTCCTTGGGGAAACCATAAAGAATAAAACCCCACAACTTCCTCAGTGATAGAATCAGCACCAGAAGTAAAACCTGAAAACATAAATATGATCTCCACAGCTTTTGTCTCTCTCTCTCTCTCACTTGAGAGAACTTCTCCTCTCTCACTCATGCGCCCCAATGAGTGAGAATGTGTGTGATAAATAGAGAGGATTACTCTCTATTTATATTCTTCCGTTCACTTGAAACCCACTCCAACATGTTGGCCTCACTTAACAATTACTTACTAGAGCCGACATCTCTAGGAGTGTTTAATAACCCTAGGGCCCCATAACTGTGGGGACTTTAACCTTTGACCAATAGGAGGGTTACCCACAATGAGTTGACATGAATTGATACATTATAGAAACTTCCCAAAATAAACATTAGGGTATGAAATGACTCAAATACATTACAGAAACATCCCGAAATAAACATCGGGGTACAATGCATAAGATATATGGATGAATACATTCTGAAGTTACAATTACATCAACACTAGTATTTCAACTAAGGATTGAAGTACATGAGGATAGTTATGTTGTCATGCAGATGAGTTGTGGGAGAAATCATAGAAGGAGCATAGAGAAGTACTCAGGAGGGTTCTAGAAAGAGGACCAGTACTTGCCGAAAGACCGAGAACATAAGAGGTTTGGTGAGGTGTAGCAGGAAGAACTATTACTGCAAATGCTAGTACAGCTCATAAAGAGTGAAATAAAACTTAAGAAGATGACTAATGAGGGTCAAAGAATAGGTTTAGCAGGTATCCACAAGGGGAGGAAATAAAATGACAAGGAAAATGGCATATGTAATGAGTTGAGTTATGAAGAGTATGAGAGAGATAAGGCTGAGCTAAAATTCCATTTGGAATTAATGATGGAGCTATTACAGAAGGAGGAGGAAGACAAGAGATGTGGTTTTCTTGTCAAAATAAGGTTTAAGTGGCATAAGCTACAAAGGAGAAGAGAGAAACTGATTAATGCTCTATATGAAGAAGAGATACTCAAGGCAAGAGAGTGTCTGAGGGAAGTCTTGAAGACTAAATCTTCAAGTGAGACCAAGAGGTCTCAATGTTTTGAAACTGATATTTTTTGTATGTCTACAGGTGCAAAGAATGAGGAAAGACAATTTGCGAATATTGTCATAAAGGATAAAGGAAGAGGAGAGAATCTAAATTCTATTCAAGAAGAAAATGAGATAGCTGAGTCTCATGTACATGGACATGCACAGATGAGTGAAAGCAATGGTTTCCATCCTACTATGAAAGCTTAAAACAAGGAAGACTTGGCATATGATGATGGCCAAGAACTGAAAGAGACAAAGGAGGATATCAAGCATTCAAGACCTATGCTTGAAAAAGATAAGAAGAAGACCATTGAGGATTTTTTGAGTCTTATAGAAGACTTGGGAAAGTTAGAGAAATATTTGGTGTTTGAGTCATCAAATAAGACCATTGGGTCTTATGAGTTTAATGCTGATAATTTGAATGTGTTTGCAGGTATTGCAGAAGACAATCCATCTCTTGGAATTTTCTTAAGTGAAGTTGAAAGTTTCCAAACAAGGCATAATGATGAGGAAGATGTAAAGAATGAAGATACAGTGCTTGAAGAGGGTGACATGGAGATTTTATTGTTGGAGAACCTATTAGATAATTCCGAGTCAAATTGTGAGTGGAAACCTTAGATAAAAAAAACTATGTTTTAATATTTTTGATGAAGAGATGAAGTACCTTGAGGGATGCATAGGCAAAGATGAAAGTGTGAAATATTTAGTCAGTCTACATGGACAGATGGAAATGTTGTCAAGCAATGACAGGGGAAAAAATGAGTTATTGCAGCAAAAAGAGTTCATAGATTTTTTATTTAAGGAAGAAAGAGTTCAAAGTGGAGGATGAGTCTAGAGTGAGGATGAGACAGCTATCCCTAGTGTAAGGGAACCTTTTATTTGTGAGAATAGGTAGAAGTTGGCTTCTTAAGTGCCCAAAAGGGGACTTTAGGACAGATATCTAAAGTTGTCACAGAGATGGGAAATCAGAATTTTGTTTTGATAAAGAATGAAACAAAAGTGTTACAGAGAAATTGGACTTGTGACAAAGAAGAAGATAGCAACCAGGATGAAGGTGAGGTGATGAAAAGAAAAAATCATCTTAGACTTGAAGGAGGTTGAACTAACTACCAGAATTAGTCGAGGAGTTGAAGGAAATTTATTGAATGTTTTCAAGAAAGAGGAAGAAAGATATGTTGGGATTGATGAGTAGCATAGTGATGATGTATTTGAGAAAGATCAAGTTGAAAATGAATTGTTGAAATGTTTGTTGGAAGCATCTGAGTATGAGAAAGGGATTGCAGGTATTGATAGAAGAATGTTTCAAGTTTTGGTTGAGATAGAAGAAGATACTAGTTTACTAAACTATTTTATGTTTTCTAGTATACAGAGAAGTGTGAGTGAATATGTTACTGTAATCGGGGAATTGGAAAACAATTTACTTTTTGAAAGTAGATTTGAAGGTAAGAATGATGGACAGACCTTTGGGACTACCACAAGAACAAAGAATCAGAATTATATTCTAATAGAAATGGATGAAATAGTATCATAAATAATTTTTTTCAGTGACAGGAAAGAAGGAAATCATAAGGAAGAAGGGGAGGCTACTGTGTCTCAAATTGGATATGAAACAGTCTTAGGACCGAGGAATACTGAGTTGACTGATAGGAATGGTCAAATAATTGAAGGGAAATTACTGAAGATTGTTAATACAGAAACAGAGAATAGTTTTGGTGACACAAGAATGCAGCATACTGAAGAATTACTTGAAGGAAATCAAATAGTAAATGAATGGCTGAAATTCTTGCTTAAAGCATTTGAACAAGAGGAAGAAGTTGTAGTTAATAAAGGAGAAGTGTCTCATGTTGTAAGAGAGACAAGAGTAGATACTACTTCATAGATCTATGATGTGTTTACTAGAATACAAATAGGAGTGATTGAGTACATGACTGCAATCAGAAAAATGGAAAACAATTTAATTTTTGAGAGAAAAATTGCAGGCAGAGAGCATGAGAAGGACATTGCAGAGGGAAACATCCTCAAAAGTATTCAGGAATTTTGGGTGGCAGCAATATCTGGGACAACATCTACAACAATATTAAGAGTTGTAATAGAAATTAAATCAAGGAAGGTCAAAAAAGGTAACCAACAACTTGAAGATGATAGTATAGAGTTAAAGAGACGAAAATATCTCAAGCAATTTGATAAAGTTGAGACAAACGGAATCAGATCCGAAGGTTTTGAGAATGATAAATCTGTTGTAGAATAGTGGAGAAGACAATTTAATGTTTTAAATATATTTTGGAAGATATGCAATATTAAATAATGGAGAGAGGATATTTATACCCTCATGAGTGAAGAAAAGAAGGAAGTTGCAAGGTTAAAATGACAAGAGTTATTTTCAGCAGGGAGCAGAGCTGCAGAGTGAGATAAATGAACTATGGAAATTGCTGAAAATTCCTAAGAAAAACTTCCACAGGATAAAGCAGGCACACCACTGTAAAGTTGAATGAAGAGTGAAGAATGATGAAGGTAAAGACAATGGGGTACTATAGCATAAGGTTTGGAAGCCTACAAGGTTATATCCAATAAGAAATAATGACAGTAAATCTTTTGAAAGATTGCAGACTAAATTTTGGGTTCCAGGAAAATAGAAGCTGAAGATCCATGACTAGGAGGTCATGATTATTTTCTAGTTTGGGAGTCTGATGCAAGAGCATTAGCTCTCAATACCAAATACTAAATTCCTGGTCAAACCCTAAGGTCTTGACATTATCCTAAGGATGGGTTTATGTAAAACCATTGTAAATTTCATGTTAAGAGTTTATTTCTAGATAGCAAGCATAGCCATGAAAGATATACTCTGATAGGTGTCAGTAAATCATGAGTCATGTAACTAACATGATGCAGAAGCATCATGGAATGCCGGTAATGTGATGAGTTGGTCACATATTGTGGCATATTTTTTGATGTTGATGAGTCATAGTTTCTTAGCGGCAGTAGGAATGATGGTGGATCATGTCTCCCTGCATGGAGATCAAATCGTGTGCTGTTTGGACAGGGACATTTCATCATTCTTGGTAGTTGTTTGTTTTAGGTGATAGGAACACTCGATGGGAGGTAATATTTTAGGTTAAATAGGAAGATTAGAGAAGTAGAGGGGATTCCATTTTTCAGTTTTGTTCTTCATGGTTAGAATCCCAATTCATAGAAGGGAAGGTCAGACCTATGTTTGGATTCTATTTGTAAATATTTTGGAAGGACTAAAGAAGGAGAGTTGAGCTGTGTGTTTGTTCTATTTCTTAATATAAGGATTAGCTATGTGTTTGTAGTGTTGTTAGACTATATGCATGTGCGGTTTTGAACTAAGTGTTCTTGCAAAGCCGACTTCGTCTTTTTTCTGAACATCTATGTATTTCTGTGAAATTATTGATTCAAGTGTTAAGTTTCTACTTAAATAAATGAAATAGATCGTAGATGCATGTTGGGCTAATTAAGCTTAAATATTGCAAGATGGACTGATCGATTCCATGATAAATTGGTGCAACACATAGATTTTATGCATTAACAAGTTTTGTAGAGAATGAACGGTGGAGATTGAGTCCGCAGATGAAGATCTAATGACCTGGGAGAGATCTGTAATGGAAGTTGCAAGGACGATAACGGATATACAAAGATATGTGAGATTTGCATCAAAGAGTAAAACAATGTTCATGGAGAAGGCCGCAAATATCTGACGATTGAAAATAAAATGTGGAGGAGAATTTGTGGAAGGAAAGTTGCGGGGGAGAAACATTGGAAAGTTGACATCCCACATCCCACAACCCGCTTGCGGAAATCTTGTTGCGGAACCATTTTTGCAAAAATGTTGTTGCATAAACTTTATTATGGAAACAGAGTTGCCAAAAACCTTGTTTCCAAAGTCAAATTACGAGGAGGCAATTTTAGCACAAAATTTGTTTGAGGGATGAATTTGGCAGTCCTGCTAAGTGTAGGAGCCACCAGATCCTGGAGGTGTTGGTTGAGTTGGTTGTGGTTGATCTGACCTACACCACCTTTCACTAATTTGGTTGTATTTATATCCAAATCATATTCTTGAATTTTGGTGATCCACTTCCCCTTACTTCCTTCACTATCAGTCTAGAAGAGGATATGTTTCACCACAGTGTGTGCTACATAAGAGAAGATTTTAGAATGCAACACATAACACGTAAAATATTTTAATGCCTCGACCATTGCATAGGCATGTTTTTTCATCAAACTATCCATTAACTTGGAATATCCAAGGGATTTACTGAAAAATACTATTTCCTGCTCAGGTCCATCTTGATTGTTCTATAATAATACAACTACAATAGTATATGTGGATGCAAATGGAATACCAAGAAAGGATTAATTTATCATCTTTGAGGGCTTTGTTGAAAAAGGCTATTAGTTGCTTGCGACCATATTGATTCTTTTATAAGAGTACAATTGCAATAGTATGTGTGGATGCAAATTAAAATATGAGGAAATTCTTGGAATAATTAGGATTGAACACTAGTTCCTCTCCAATGAATATTTTCAAAGTTTCAAAATTGTATTTTGCTTCATTGTTCCATTTCACCTCATTGCTAGTTTTAAGCTTGTTGGTAATTGTCTTAATTAACTCAACCATGTTTGGAATAAATATTCTTAGAAATTTTACTCTACCCATGAATGAATCTGCTACCATTTTTTTCTTGGAGATTATAAGCATTGTATTAAAGATACCCTTTAATGGTCTATTCTTACCCAATATTGTGATACAATGTGTCCCAACAACTTGCCTTCTTGCAAGGAAAAACTAGACTTTTTTGGATTTAGGGAGAGGCCATACCTTCTACATTTCTTCAAAGTCTGTTTCAACTTAGAAAGATGTTCATCATCAATATTTTAAAAAATAGTCATGTCATCAAGATAAATAACTATTAATTTGTTAGTATCTCCCAGAAAATCTATGTACATTACATGTTGAAAATTGGCTCCTACATTCATAAGCCCAAATGAAATTTTATAATACAAAAATCACCCCATGGAATAGTGAATGATTTGTTTTCCCTATCTTCTTTACTCATAGCAACTTGGTTGTATTATAATAAACCATCCATTATAGATATTATGTTTTCTACTACAACGTTCTACAAAATTTGATCATTTTGGGAAGAGGGTAGTTGTCCTTCAGAGTGAATTTGTTCAATATTTTGAAATCAACACACAACCTTATTTCTCCACTCTTTTTTCTAACAAGTACAAGATTGGATACCCATTCATAGTACCTTAAAGTAATTATTTTTTTTCCATCTAATATCTTCCTTGCTTTTTTTCTATAATGGGCAACAAAATGGGATTGTTCTTCCTAAGTTTACGCTTGAAAGGATTTGTTCCAGGTTTTAGAGGGATTTTATGCTCAATTATTGATGTATCATAGGTATTTAATTATTGATACCTCCATGAAAAAAAAATGTTATCTTTAAACAACTGTATGTATCTTTGTTTCATTTCCTCAAGAAAAAAACATAGATAGTTTAATATTTTAAGGTTCTTTATTAGTGACAATATGTAGTTCTTCCAAATCATGTTATTTAGGTGAATTATAGTATTGTGAGGCACTGTTGGCAAAGGGTTGGGGTAAGTTGCATAGCATCACGAATGCTACGCAATCCTAGAAGATACCATGGAAGGAAAATATAGTGCGATAGGTGAAAAATAGTCCACTTTTTGATATTTCGATGTCATTTTTTATACTTGTTGACCATTTCTTCAGAATATTGGTCCTTAGTGGTTAAGTTAGTTAGAAGTTAGTTAGAAGTATACCTTGAATGTAAAGGTGCAAGCCTATAAATATAAGAATTATGCATGTAACAAATCATGGTTTTTGATGTAGAATGAATACCAAATGTGATACTGGATAGAGCGATATGGTACTTGACCATTGTCTATTTTTTATATGCAATTTGTTCTATGGGTTTAATATGATGTGATGTGGATTGATCTGAATCATGTTTCCCTTTATCTTTTCCTGTTTTACATTGCTGCGATTTTGATGATGAATGATGAATAGATCTACATGTGAATGGATATATCAATGCTTTATTCTTATGGATACTGTCGTCTTTTAGTCTATTTTCCCCACTGGTATATTTGTTGTAACAATGAATGAATAATGCAACATGGTGAAGGGTTCTCTTTCTAAGAAAGTAAGTAGATTAGATCTAGAAATTAAGTCGATGAATCTCTGATGCCCAACCCTCCTCTATACTATATAAACCTGGTTCCGACAACTCTCCCTTGAACATCTCAGGTGAGACCTCATCCTCTTTGTAGCTGTTGCTGGACAGGGTAAAACTTGTCTGGGCCGATGCTCAGGGAGATCACGGTGTGTTGAGCGTCGACAGAGTGGAACCCGTGTCGACTGGGTTTTGTTGGTCGGGATTGCACCAACAAATGGTTCTATTGTTAGGACCTTATTGTGACTGAGAGAAGGGTATGTAGCATCCAAACAATGGTTACCCAAGAATGGATGTGGCATCTGACAAAGCCAGAACTTCAAGATTTATTGGATCAGAAGCTACGAGAATTCGCTAAAGTAGAAAATTAGAACCCTGGGATGACTAGAAACAATTGGTTAGAGAGGTACATCCACAACGGTCCACACGATTACTTATTCAACAAATTTCCTATCATATTGTATGAGTGGCTGACACAATTCACATATAAGAAGATAAAATTTTAAGGAGGAGAACCGACATCTTGGACCCCTGAACTAATCCAAGAGCTGCAGGAAATTGACAATAGAGCATCACATGTCATCGAGGTTTTCATGGATAGTATCCTAGAGGGATATATCACCAAGTTCTCTCTCAACACAAACAAATATTACAATGAAGTAGAAAGGGAGTTCTTCAACAAACCCAGAGGTAGATTTTTATTGCTGCTTCAATTGTTGATTAAAATGATGGTTTGCGAAAAGGGTATACTCAAGATGCACCTAGAGTAGTAGCACTCCGGTGTGTGGAGGATTTGGATACCACAACAAAGGGGGGAGACAAATGAGAAGATAACGGGTAGATGGGTGCAATTTTCAACAATATTGTGAGGGAAGCCGACGAAGGAAGTGGTTGTACAAGGGGAGGAGCAAGGTTCTGACTAGAAAAGAGGAAGAGGGAAAGGGAAGGTCCTGATGCTATCATAATCTAATACCATGAAGGAAAAACATACAGGACAAAGCGACCCTACAGGGACAATGAGGATGAATAGACCTAGGCACCCAGAATGAAGGTAATATCAAACCCCAGCAGCAACGTACCCATGCCTCTGCGCACTACTCCAAACTCAGGAAAAACTCCAAGTCCCATATCCACTTGTACAACATGCCAGAAAAAATCTAGTAGTAGATCTTCATCTATAGGAAGGTAGCCCAGGATGGCGGGCAATGATATAAATCTACCCTTGTTCCATGGCAATGGGACCGATGATCTCGAGCACTACTGGTTTTTATGTGAAGCAGTGTGGACTATTAGACAAGCCACTAATGATGATGTAAATAAAGTAAAATTAGCGACTACTTTAAGGGGTTTCACAGTCAACTAGTTTATGAATTTTATCCAAGTTCCCTAGGGAACTCTAGTGAAAACATTAGATGAGATCTGGATGGGACTAATCAAGGAATTTAGGAAACCAAAGTCAGAAGCACAATACATTATAGATATGAAGGAAATCAAGCAATTTCCTAATGAAACCATTTGAGACTTTGATCATAAGTTCAAGACACCGATGGCCAGAGTTAGTTTTTCTATGAGTGATGTTCAACATAAAGAATGGTTTGACATAGCATTGGTTTCTCACATTCAACAACCATTGATGTAGTAAAAGATAGCGACACAGTGTGAAGCCCTAGAGATTACAATGAAGCTTGAAGATTCACCTATCAAGGAAAGTGCAGTCGGGATGAATCAAAATCAAGTAGAGCTAGTGAACCTCACACTCTAGGTGCAAGATATCAAGAAAGGTAGGAGGAACGAGAAGATTTTTGGTGCACTTGGTCTCACACAGATGTCCACACCAAAGGTACTTGCCCCAAATTTAAAAACTATATGTTATCTAGAGATTTGAACGCATTGAGTAGTGGTGGTGTTCCATGGTGTCATATATTCCAAGTCTATAGACATGGACATGAGGAATGTAGCTATATGCAAAATATGGTGTCAAAACCAACCAATTTATACTATTCATTATGTTGCTATGTCGAGCATGAGGATAGATACTATCGAGCATATGATATGCTTCAGGACAAAACTAATGATTCATATTTTGTGAAGGGAAAAGGTCACCGTGTAGTACAGCAACTACATCTGCAGCCTCAGATGGTAAACTTTCAACCCCAACTGTAGTACACATTGCCGACATCGATGCAGGTTTTTCCACTATAGCTGCAGCTGTAGTTTGTGCCACAACTACAGTTCACACCACATCAACAATATAATCATATTCCAATGGCCCAACCACAACCATGATATGTTCAAGAAACACACTTTGTTCAGCAACAACCTAATTCCCCACCACAACAGCTAGATCAGCTACACTGACCCATAGCAAGGACAACTCCATGGAGGATTACGAGGAAAAGGAGGAGGCTTTGGATGAGGAGGGGGACAAGGTCTCACATTCGTTTAATGTTACAATTGTGGAGTATTCAGGAATTATCAAAGAGACTTCCCACACTTGCAGTGCTTATGTACATACTATGTAGTGATTGATCGTAGCATGGAGAAATTCCTGCAATTAATTATAAGGTGGCAAACCAAGAACGTTTTGTAGTTGCAAAATCATGTCCAGTTGCAGACTCAAAATCATCTACCAGACCAGAACCAGTTGTAGAGTCAGGCCCAAAATCAAGTTCCATTCCAGAACCAGACTATCAATCAATCGATGATCCTACCAGTAAACCAAAATACACCACTAGGTCAGACCCTACTGATGAACCAGACTCAAGCTCTAATAGTTGCGACGATTTTAGCGAAGCCCAGAATGTAGGATGTTGAGGTCGCCATTGTCACTCATAAAGGTGCGATGAGGGGAGATGATGGATCCCAGATGTAAGTTCAATTAGCTGGGAAGAAGAAAGTGACGTTTGATATCATGACTAAAAAATAGACATTTTTTGAAACTTGGGACGTGATCGGACGAAATCTTGGTAAGTCGCATGTCTATGAAATGCCATCTGCCTTTGATTTATCCTTAAAAGTAGAACCATTGTGGAAACATGGTACCTTGAAACAGTTCTTTGAGAAATTATTATCACTGGCACAAGATCCCAATGCTCTTGTTGAGCTTGAAAGGTTGTTATACCATTTGGGTAAGGAGCTGAAGGACTACGCAATGAACTTCTTGCAGGAGAAAAAGACAGGTAAAGAAATGTGTATCAATATATAGATAGGTGAATATGAGGTGGAATCAGTCATCCTGGATCTAAGATTGGATGTGAACATCCTAACTAAGTAGACATGGTAGAAAATGGGGAGCCCACCATTGGGTTGGTATCTTGTGTAGTTGCGATTGGTGAACCATGCTAAGGTGCAACCACTTGGGCAGGTAATGAACTTGGTAGTAGATGTTGAAGGTATGAGAACACATGTTGACTTTGATGTGATTGAAGTCGTTAATGAGGAAGGATCCTATCCTACACTGTTGGGGATTGGATCAACCAATCAAAGTATGGATGTGATTAATTTTAAGAAGTGAATTATGACATTTGAGAACCAGGACATTCGATTCATTGCACCCATGGATCCAAACGAGGGCTGGAGATACATTAAACCTATGAAGGATGAAGTTGTCAAGGGGTGGGATATTTTTTACAACATATCTAAATACTATATCCACTTGAATACCGACAGAGAACTTGGTTGACGTAGTTCTATCTCTGGGTCCTCTGATTCTGATGATGCACTCGAGAATTGGAAAAAACACATGCATGAGGTATCCTTTAGAAAGTGTGGTCTGATTACACAATCTTTGTGTCATGTTGCAACTGAAATTATTGAATTGCCAGTATATGAAGGGATACTAGGGTTGTATGCATTCTTAACATTATTTGAAGAGATAATCTTAGATCCACAATGAATGTTAGCACTAGAGGAAGCACTGACGTCTACTCCAACCCGCTAGTGGGAAGCTCATAAGAAATCGATTACCAAATGGATGCAGTGTCGCAGGATGATGATAGTCTATTTTGGTACCATAGAGGTGTACCACACTGGGAAGTGTGATGAGAAAAATTACCCTAACAACCATTTGGCAGAGTGTCAAACACTATGGGAAGCGTGACCAAAGGAAGAATGGGTCCATGCCTTTATTCATACCTTGGATGAAATTCTAAGGTCCTGGTATGTATTTGTAGAGCTGTAGAGAGAAATAACTACCTAGGAGGAGTTGACTGTTTGTTTCTTCGACACTTTTAGTTTTACAGATGCCAATCCTGATGTCCATATTGCACTCTAGATCATTCGGGATGTAATCTTGAAATTTGTGCCAGTCACATATCCTGTGGATACACATGCACATTACAACATGCAATCGATGATGGAATGCTATAATGTGTCTGGCGAGTTGGAGGATGATGATGAGTTGTGAAATATTAATATTTTGGAGACTGAAGGGAGTCGAGATGTCACATCACCGGATGTACTGATCGATCCCATGACTAAGCTGATGAAGATTAATAAATTTAACATTAGGACTGAAGAGAATTCAAAGTTCGCAAATGTTGGGAACTACTGGGATGAGGAGACCATGGCCAAGATCACGGATATCCTGCATGAGTTTCAAGATCTATTTTCAACAAAATTTATCAGACATGAAAGGGATATTGGGTGACCTAGAGGAAATGAAAATCCCACTGAAGCCATATTCCAAACCAGTGCGATAGAGACCTGTTGAGGCCTGGAAAATTGTAGGTAACAACAGTTAGGGATTCTCCCCAGTAAACGTTCCCAACTAGCCCGATACTATTTTGTATGGGGAATCCATCTGGTTTATAGTCCAGCTACTGTAGGTCAAGTAATAAAATAAAAGGTTTTACCAATTATGGCCTGGTCCACCATGAATATTTTTAGTTTTTTGAATTTAAGTATGATGTGTAAGTGCCTATCTAAAAATGCAGATTGCTAGAGATAACAAGGAGTGTCACAATGTGATGCGCATATTCTTACCTATTGTCTTAACTCTCTCGCATCTAAATCACACACAACAAGAAACTAAAACTAACTATCTAACCTATCCCTAGGGAGAAAAATTATCAGTTATCAATGAGTAATGTATTTTTGGGCATGCATTAAGAAAAATCGCAGATAGCTGTTACTTATTTTAGAACACATGAACATTAATAGATATATGAACAACAAGATAGCTTATTTTTTATGAGAACCTTCATTACTCATAGTAGAAATTTCACAGAATAGACTAGAGTGCATTCATAACATGAACATAGGTTCAAAGAGTTATAACGATCTCATAGTTAATGGACATAAGCTGAAAATGAAATAGTTCACATTCAACTGATCCATATCAAATCATTTGAAACATTCCACCAAGCTTTCTCCAGCAAGAAACTTGTAATTCTTTATTGCAAAAGGAAATAGTTCTTCTTACAACATACCCTCACAAATCTATCTGGGAAAAATTCCTTTCTCTATCTAAGCTCTCCTATATTTATATAAAAAATCAAAACCTTTGGACTGCCCCGAAATGACTTTTGGGCTTCCCTAACCTTTCAATCCCAAAATTTTGTCTTGTAGTGAGTGCTCATAATTTTATACAATATATTACATTTAAAAATAATAATAATAGAACACGTCATGAAGAGAGGCCCGCTTGGTCATTAATGAAATTTTCCCATGCCTAGACCTCTGTCGCTATCGATTCTGCTCAATAATCCATTGGTATTTTTTAGTTCCCATTGATCTTACACCCTCAGTTTCTTCTTCTCTTTTCTTCATCTATGCTTCTTCCTTTTTCTTTCTCTTGTTCCATTCTTCATCCAAATCTCTTCTACTTTTTGTTTTAGATATGTCTTCTTTGCAGCAGAAATCACCTTGTCCTAAACATAACAAAAAACTCTATCAGTCTATTTACCTCCTCCATATGCATTCTATAAAATAAAGTATACACTGTATTAATGCATGCAAGGAAAGCATGATAAGGCAAAGAAAATCCTGCAAGCTGGGTCTGAAAATCCTCTAAGTCCTCCTGCAGTTAAAAACTCAACCCTAATAGAAAAAATAATCATTAATATGGACTGCATTCAAGATCATCTAACTTTTCAATAAAACATGAACCACACTATCTATCAATAAGACTACTCATCAAATGTGAGACCCTATACTTTGTTCTCATCGCGAAATCCCCAAATCAATAAAAAATCAAAAACCTCCATCACCCATGAAATAGGGTAAAAGCACACCAAATCGGTGGGAAAATGCTATCGGCAAGAAAAACACTATCGGTGTACGAAATCACTAGACGTCAGGTAGATAGTGCAATAGATAGCCACAATGGCGGGCCACAAACAAACTAAGGACCCCGTGATAAAATAAAACGTTAGTGAAATAAGGTACTAAACGCTGCCGTAGTCATGTATCAGAGATCAGAACCAGTACCCACTAAACACATCAGCATCGGTGAGAGGAAGGACTATATGTCAGATGGTTAGTTCACTAAGAAGCCGGAACGGTGGAAGACATACATCCTAAGGGTTCTACGGTCAAATAAAAAATTCGACGATCGGAGGCTATAAGCACTACAAATCGATGACTTTAACACTAAACATCTCCACAGTGTCGGTGCTTCAAAGTTGAATAATTCTGAAGTGTCAGTGATATAAAGCACTAAACACCACCATAGTCACATATAGGAGATAGGAGACATTAACAAATAGTGTGTTGACAGATGAACAAACTAAACGTCAGAGAGATAGTGTGATCGACCGCCGCAACGACGAATAACAAACTCACTACAGACCCCACGGTTCACAAAACCGTCAGTGATCTGGAGCTTTAATGACTATGTATCAGTGACTCAAATCTCAATGCCACTGCCGTGTTGACAATGCAAAGGACTAGCCCTCCAATCAATTGTCAAACACTATTTCAATTGCGAAAAAGAAACAAAATCATTGAAAAGCAAAAGGTTTAGGCAATAAAATGATGAAATCGGCAAGGATAAGAGCTTTTAATCGGGGTTTTTTCTATCTTCCCTTTGAAACGGTGGTGACATAGAAGACTAATGCTCCGACCATGATAAAACAAAATTGCCAACACTCAAAAAATATTTTTTTTGAAAAATAAAACAAAGGAGATAAAAGCGCATCGGTGAAAATCAGGACTGTCCATTGGGACGTTCATTGTTTACCTTCCAAAACGACAGCTGCATAGAGAACTAATGTGCCGATTAATTGTTCAACCGACTTCCGACAGTGATAAAGGAAATCATCTACAAATCAAAACTTTAAGTTCCACAGTCAAAAGCATTAGCTAAACAAAAGGAATTTTTAGATCATTCAACTTCTGAAATGAAGGAAAACTGTTGACCTCAATTCAACCTCAAAAAGTCCAAATTTGTAGCAGAGAAAAAACAGAGTTCAGGAAAGCAATCCTAGGCAAGATAAAATCAAAAGGAGGGTCGAATTTCTTTTTGAAATTTGGGAAACAGGTTGCAACTCCAATAATTGGCGAGTACCTAGTGAACATAGATCTCTAGACAACTTCTTCTTTGAGCAACAGACCGTTTGACAATAAATACCAACATATTGATTCTTCTAGATGTCTAGATTTCCCAAATGGAAAATGCATGTACTTTCAATCATTGATTATAGTCCAATTTAGGGATAATGAGAACCAAGATTTCAAAGTCTAGATAACTCTTTTGAGGCCAGGAATATGAGTTTAATTTTTACCTCTATCTTTGGGTAGCTTCCAACTTGGACACCACAAAATTGTAACATATGGTAAACAAAAATATTTATTCGTTCCTCATTCCCATGCCATTTTTCACTTTTGTGGTTTTGGACTTTTTGTCCTTTCTAGGTCCTCCTTCATGCCTTCTTTCTAAACTTTTATTTCAATCTCCTCTATCCATAATGTCCTTTTGTGTGAGAGATGTATTGATTTTTTCAGCTCACAGACGGAGAAGAACTTTGGCAATCTTGTACTCATATCATACAGTACTTTGTTTTGATACATATTGCTTTCTTAGGATATTTTGACTCTTATTTGCCTTTTGGATTTCAATTATTGGATGGGATCTTTTAAATATAATATACTGTTTACCTTGCTTCCTCTCAATGGGTATTTTGCTGTCACTCCCTGAGACATTTTTTAAATGTGAGATGGATGGAGCCTCGAAATAGTATTCCAGACCTTTTGATCCTGAGTTATTTTACAAGGATTGATAGGACTTCAATGTGTTCATAGCCATTTAGGAAAACTACTTAACTAGAAGAAGTTATTTTAAATAAATCAATACTACACAGTCTTATAATCAAGGATTTTAGTTAATCTAGAATTCTGATGAACTCCATGCAACCAAAATTTTTCTTCTTTATTAAAATAAATCACACCATAAATATAACAAACAAATATAAACAAATCAAAACAAAACCAAGAAATCAGTTTATTTATGTACAAGATAATCAAGAAAAATAAAGTTTGAGAACTAAACCACTAACTGGTCAGTTCTCTGCCCACACCTGTCAATCTGGAAACTTGTAAGTTGAGGGGATAGGCTTGACTGCAAATTGAAAAAGGCCTACCCATTATCTAATTCTACTGATCTTGAATTAAAAACTACATCTGAAACTAAGTATACTATTTTACAATCAATCTCATCAGCCCATTAAAATCGAAGGAGATCGGGCTGGGTGTCTGGTGTACTATTGTCTTCTTCATCTTGGTAATTTCCCAGTTCTAGTTCAATAAAGTAATTTCCCAATACAAAATTCACTGGTTCATTTGTTTCCTCCAATTGAGTAATATTGTGCTTCATCTGAGGCTTTCTTAATACTTTTATCTGATTGGGACTTCCCTTATGAGGCAACCAGAGATGTGACCAATCTGATGCAAAATATCCATCTAGCCTTGCTAACCAATATTGACTCAAAACAAGTCCATAAGCATCAGGTATGTCTACTACTACAATATCGATTTGTTGACATACCTTTTCATTTGAAAATAAGCAAATCAGAACATCTTCAATTTCCCCGTTTACTTTCACAGCTGTCCTGTCTAACTGAATAACCTGCTAGGTAGATGGTTTAGGTTGTCCATTTATCTTTTTCCAAACTGAAAGTGGCATAACATTGACTGATGCCCCTGATTCTACTAAACAGTTGTGCACATTATGTTTGAAAATCTCAAAAGTTAGGATAAATGGTGGTGTTTTATAGTTAGACTTAGCTCCCATACTTGCTTCACCAATTTCTTCTTCTTCAGGTTGGTTGTTAGTGGGAAGCTCTTCCTCTGGTACTTCAAGTGCTTTTAACAATTTTTCTTTCTGCTGAGGCACATTACACATTTCAAACAGTGAGATATTTGCGTTATCCTTTTTAATATCTTCCACAATATCATACCCCGTCTCATGTTCTTTGAGATTCTTTTTTACATTATCAATATTCTCTTCAACAGGCTTAACATGCATGTTAATTTTCTTTGGATCTTGACTTGTAATGGTAAATTCAGGTATTTTATCAGCTCTAGTTTTCTTCTGTACTTTCTTCATATTTTCTTGAAGTCTCTTAATTTTCGGAAGTATTGACTTGTCTTCTTTTACCAAACCCTGAATTCTTATTGTCACATTGGTTTTTGATATCTCCTCTCATTTCAGAGAACCTTCTTCCAACGTATCAAACATTGAGACACAATCCCATAAAACTAAAGCATCTTCCTCTTCTTTTTCTATGGATTGATTAATTTTTTCTTCCTCCTCATGAGTTTCTGTTAGTTTGGAGTCCAATAACTTATTCATTACCAATGTCATAGAAGTTATCCATTGGGGGCAATTCTTCTTAACATGAGGTTGCTGATGAATGATGCAAAAATTATCCATACCTACCTTAGTTAAATTCATTGATGCAAGACTGTGTGGATGAGGTTTAGGTTGATTGTTGTCATCCCTCCTTTTATAGTAAGGCTTATAAGATTTCTGATCTTCCTTTTCTTTTTCCAAATCTATTACTCTGTTGGATAACTTCTGCATCATCTTCACCATCCCTTCAAAATCCTATGACTGCTCATCCTTAGTCTTAGTCAGTAATAAAGGTTTCTTACCAAAAAAAAAATTCTTTCGACTGCACAGGATAATATTCTATGCTCTCCTTCTCAGCCTCTACCCTCTCATCTTCTTCATAAGTTTATGATAATGTAGGTTTGACTGACATCTTGGCAAACATGGCCAAGTCAGGCCCTAGAGCTGAAGTATAGTATTCAATCAGAAATTTATTAGATGGTTTATTAGCTGTAGAATTTGTTTTTTAGATAAGCAGTAAATCTTTGAGTGAAATTATGCACTTTTTCCTTTCTTTATTTCTTTAAAGCGCATAACCCTTTTGTTAAAGCTGCATGAGTTTTCTGGACTGCATATTTAATTCTAAATATTCTCTCAAACATGTCCTAGTCTGTGATTGAATTTACGGGAAGAGAAAAATACCATGAGGCTACTGCTCCTTTTAGGGTGTGTGGAAACAATCTATAGATGACATCTTCATGCTCCCCATCCCGTAGTCATTCTATAGCCAAGTAAAAACTTTGCAAATGATCATCTACCAGAATTTGTTCACTTGGGTCAAACTTAGGAAACATGTTCTCAACTTCTTGAGGCAAATCATGCAAGGGAGGTGTTAGGTTTAATGGTGACCTAGCCCTCCAAGCAGGTGGTGGATTTGGTGGGTTTGGTGGTTGATTTGTGTTTACATTAGCCGTGATTTTGAGTGGAGAATGAGGTGGTGACTGAACATGGGTATGAATAGGTGAATAGTAAGGTGTATCTGGGTCCAATTTATTCAAAGGTTGGACAACTTCCTGTAAGGATGCTTCTACCAGTTCTTCAAAATCTTCTACCAACACTGCATCTTCTAATTTAGGGCGATCTTTTTTATGATATTCTCTTCTGTTTAAGACAGGAATAATCAGTAACCCTCTGAGCTTCTTCACATATGCCTTAGTAATTCTTCTCAAATCATCAACTACTTCATTATCAACAAAATACAAATTCTCTTTACCCTTCTCTTTAGAAGTTGGATTGGGAAACAAACTGCTTTCAGAACTGTTACCAGTGGATTAATTTCGAGAAAATGGGTTTCCTCAGCTAGCCATGCACTGGTGTCCCTCCTTCTAGTGCCAAAAAATGTTGAGGCCTGGAAAATCGTAGGTAACAATAGTTAGGGATTCTCCCTAGTAAATGTTCCCAACTAGCCCGCTACTTTTTGGTATGGGGAAACCCTCCGGTTTACTGTCCAGCTACCATAGGTCAAGTAACAAAATAAAATGTTTTACTGGTTATGGCCTAGTCCACCATATATATTTTTAGTTTTTTGAATTTAAGTATGACATGCAAGTGCCTATCTAAAAATGTAGATTGATAGAGATAACGTGGAGCGTCACAATGTGATGCGCAGGTTCTTACCTCTCGTCTTAACTCTCTCGCATCTAAATCACACACAGTAAGAAACTAAAAATAACTATCTAACCTATTCCTAAAGAGCAAAATTATTAGTTATCAATGAGTAATGTATTTATGTGCATGCATTAATAAAAATCACAGATAGTTTTTACTTATTTCAGAACACATGAACATTAATAGATATATGAACAACAAGACAGCTTATTGTTTATGAGAGCCTTCATTACACACAATGGAAATTTCATAGAATATACTAGAGTGAATTCATAACATGAACATAGGTTCAAAGAGTTAGAACGATCTCACAGTTAATCGACATAAGCTGGAAAAAAAATAGTTCACATTCAACTGATCCATAGCAAAGCATTTGAAACATTCCACCAAGATTTCTCCAGCATGAAACTTGTAATTCTTTATTGCAAAAGGAAATAGATCTTCTTACAAAATACCCTCGCAAATCTATCTGAGAAAAATTCCTTTCTCTATCTAAGCTCTCCTATATTTATACAAAAAAGAAAAACCTTTGGGCTGCCCCTAAATGACTTTTGGGATTGCCTAAGGTTTCAATCCCAAAATTTTGTCCTGTAATGAGTGCTCATAATTTTATACAATATACTACATTTAAAACAAAAAATAATAGAACACGTCATGAAGAGGGACCCGCTTGGTCATTAATGAACTTTTCCCATAGCTGGACCTCTACCGCTATCGATTCTGCTCAATAATCCATTGGTATTTTTTAGATCCTATTCATCTTAGACCCTCACTTTCGTCTTCTCTTTTCTTCATCTCTACTTCTTCATTTTTCTTTCTCCTATTCCATTCTTCAGCCAACTCTCTTCTACTTTGTCTTTTAGATATGTCTTCTTTGTAGTAGCAATCACCCTGTCCTAAACATAACAAAAAAATGTATTATTCTATTTACCTCCTCCATATGCATTCTCTAAAATAAAGTATACACAGTATTAATGCATGAAAGGAAAGCATGATAAGGCAAAGAAAATCCTGCAAGCTGGGTCTGAAAATCCTCTAAGTCCGTCTGCAGTTAAAAACACAACCCTAATAGAAAAACTCATCATTAATCCAGAATGCATTCAAGATCATCTAACTTTTCAATAAAACATGAACCACACTATCTATCAATAATACTAATCGTCAAATGTGAGACCCTGTACTGTGTTCTCAACATGAAATCCCAAAATCGATAAAAAATCAAAAACCTCCATCACCCATGAAATAGGGTAAAAGCACACCAAATCAGCGGGAACCCTATCGTCAAGAAAAACACTATCAACAGATAGAATCAATAGACGCTGGGTGGATAGTGCACTAGACATCCTCAACGACGGGCCACAAATAGACTAAGTACCCCGTAACGAAATAAAACGTTGGTGAAATAAAGTACTAAACACCGTCGTAGTCATGTATCGGAGATCGGAACCACTACCCACTAAACACATCGACATCGATGAGAGGAAGGACTATATGTCGGACGGTTAGTTCACTAAGCAGCCACAACGATGGAAGACATACAGACTAAGGGTTTCGTATTCAAATAAAAACTTTGGTGATCGGAGGCTCTAAACGCTATGGATTGGTGACTTTAAAACTAAACATCTCTACAGTGTCAGCGTTTCAAAGCTGAAAGCTTCCGAAGTGTCGGCGATATAAAGCACTAAATGCTGTCGTAGTCATGTATCGGAGATAAGATCCATTAACTAATAGTTCATATATATATGAACAATCTAAATGTCGGAGAGATAGTGTGATCGACTGTTGCAATGACGGATAACAAACTGACTGTGGACCCCACGGTTCACAAAACCATCTACGATCAGGAGCTTTAATGACTATGTACCGTTGACTCAAATCTCAATGCTGCCACTGTGTCAGCAACGTAAAGGACTAGCCCTCTGATCAATTGTCAAACACTGTTCCGATAGAGAAAAGGAAACAAAATAATTGAAAAGCAAAAAGTTTAGGCAATAAAACCTCAGAATCAGTAAGGATAAGAGATTTCCATTGCGGTGTTTTCTATCTGCCCTCTGAAATGACAGTGACGTAGAAGACTAATGCTTCGATCGTGATAAAACAAAATCACCAACAGTCAACAAATAAAATTTTTGAAAAATAAAACAAAGGAGATAAATGTGCATCGGTGAAAATCAGGATTATCCATTGGGATGTTCATTATTTACCTTCTGAAACGGTGGTTGAATAGAGAACTAATGCCCCGATTCATTGTTCAACCGAATTCCGACAGTGATAAAGGAAACATCTACAAATCAAAACTTTAAGTTCCATAGTCAAAAGCATTAGCTAGACAAAAGGCAGTTTTAGATCATTCAACTTCCAAAATGAAGGAAAATAGTTGACCTCAATTCAACCTCAAAAAATCCAAATTTGTAGCAGAGAAAAAATAGAGTTCAGGAAACCAATCCTAGGCAAGATAAAATCAAAAGGAGGGTCCAATTTGTTTTAGAAATTTGGGAAACAGGTTGCATCTGCAACAAGACCATATCGCCTAACTCTGTGATACAAAGACAGATTCAAAGTTGAGCTTGATCGTATGTTGGACACTAGAATCATTGAAACTGTCGAAGAGTCAGAATGGATCAGTCCTATGGTGGTCCAAGACAAGAAAAATGGTGAAGTTTGGATCTGTGTTAACCACAAGAAACTAAATGATGCCTGTATGCATGACTCATTTCCAACACCATTCACTGATGAGGTACTTGAAGGAGTAGACAGTCAAAAAATGTAATCCTTTACAAATGGGTTTTTTGGGTTATCACCATATCAGAATCGATAAGGAGGATCAACATAAAACAACATTCATCACTAAATAGGGATGTTTTCATGATACAGTGATGCCTTTTGGGTTGAATAATTCCTCTGTGGTATTCTCTCAGGTCGTCGTTGCTGCCTTCAAGGATTTCATTCAAAAGTTCTTATAGGTGTACATGGATGATTGGACAATGTACAGTCTAATCAGAGATCATTTGGACAACCTTCGATTGATGTTGGAAAGGTGTCGACAACATCAGATCGTGCTGAACACCAAAAACTTCATTTTTTGCACCCCATTCAGCATATTGTTAGGTCATATTATGTGCAAGGAAGGGCTACTAGTCTACCCTGCAAAGATAGCTCTCATTTTTAGTTTTCCCCCATCAATCAATCTAAGGATGCTTTAAGAAACATTGGGGAACACAGGATATTATAGAAAATTTATCAGAGGCTATGCTGCGATCACTTCCCCTATGGAAAAACTATTGAATAAAGATGCGGTATTTGAATGGATTCTAGAGTTTCAGAGTAGCTTCGATAGGCTGAAGGCCAACATGGCTTCGACACCAATACTTGTATTCCTATATTGGAACAAGGATTTCCACGGTCATGTTGATGCATCTTCTGTTGTGCTAGGAATAGTGCTTCCGCAGCAAGGTGATGGTGACTTGGATCACCCTATTTCTTTTGCAAGTTAGAAGTTATCATTTGCAAAGAAGAATTATACAACTATAGAATGCAAGGGGCTAGTGATGGTTAATGTGCTGCAGAAATTCAGGCATTATCTTCTAGGAGGTCACTTCAAGATGTTTACTGACCATTCGGCTTTGAAGTATCTGGTCAATAATCTTGTGTTGTGGGGGAAGATATGCAGATGGCTACTCCTCTTTTAGGAATTTTATTTTGAGATCATCATGAAGCCGGGTCGTTTGAATTTTGTCCCTAATCATTTACTCAGATCCGAGACAGGTGAAGAACCTACTTAACATTGAAGATGGATTTATTGATGTGTAGTTGTTTCGAGTTGAAATGGTAGATGACAATTATGCTTCGATAATCTAGTTCTTGGAAACCAGAGTCACACTAGAAGAACTTTCCATGAGTCAAAAAAAGCAGTTGGTGGTTAAGGCTTCTAACTTTTAGTTGATTGTTGGACACTTGTATAAGATGGGACCTGATGAAATTTGACGGCGATGTGTCCTCCCACATGAAAAGAGAATATTTTAGAATAGGCGCATGCTGGAGTAGTTGAGGGGGATTATGGTGTTATAGTTTTAACATTAATATATCATTATTAGAATATGTAACTGAGAGAATAACAAGCACAACAATCAAACACAAGAAACAATGAACACAGTGTTTTTCCTCAGGGAAACCATAAATGGAGAAAACCCCACAACTTCCTCAGAGATAGAATCAACACCAAATAGGAAATCCCCAAAAATTGATGATCTTCCGATAGCAGTAACCGCTTTCTTCCTAGCCCCAATGTCTTCTTCTTCCTCAGCTATGTGCTACAATTGAGTTTGAGTGAGTGTGTGATAAATAGAGAGTCTATCTCTCTATTTATACTAATTCTCAACTTGAATAAACCCTACTAGGGCCAAATTCACTAGGTCAGTCTAACAACCCTAGCACCTCAAAACTGTAGGGACTTTAACCCTCGAATAATATCAGGGTCACCCACAATGACTTGACATGACTTGTTTACATTATAGAACCTCTCGATAGGAACATCGGGGCATGGCATGACTTAAATACATCATGGACACTTCCCAGAATAAACATCGGGGTACAAGACATAATATAGATAGGTGAATACATGCTGAAGTTACAAATACATCAACACTCCCTCTTAACTAGGAAGGTATTCTTTCGACACAATTTTCAGCACTGGTCTTCTTCTTTGTATCGACTGGATCATCTCATTATCTTCATCTTCAGTTATTATTTGTCTTCAAGTATTCTTCATATTCAAGTCTTCTTCATCTTCAAGTCTTCTTCGTCTTCAATTCTTATTCTAAGGCATATTCTTCTTCAAGTCTTCTTCATAACGATATTTGGATCATCACAACTACTGGATCATCACTGTTTGATCATCATCATTGTATCATCACCAAATTTGGATCATCACTTGATCTTTATCATCATCAAGTCTAGATCATCATCACATCTGGATCATCACTTGATCTGGATCATCATCATCGGTGCTATCTCAAAATGGTTCTATCTCACGATTCTTCTCATCATAGGAAGTTATACAGAGCCAACCCTTTTTCATACTAGTTGTAGGCCTACCCGTCATGTAGGTCTTCAGCACTTATATCTGACCCAAAGTCAGAATGGCCTTCCCACCTCTTAAATTTGACCTCATCTTGTCAAAAAGGCATGCCCAACACTCACATCTGACCTCATTTTGTCAGAAAGGCCCAGCACTCACATCTGACCATGTGTAAACACATCACACTAGAATGGCTCAACACTTATATCCAACCATGTGCAAACAAACCATATCGGAAGGGATCTACACTTACATCTGACCATGTTCAAAAACACCACATCGAAAAGGCTCAACACTTACATTTGACCATGTTCTAAAACACCACATTGAAAGGGCTCTGCACTTACATTCAACCATGTTAAAAAACATCGCATCGAAAGGGATCTCAGTCCTAGACTAAGGATTCTTGGTAACTGAATAGGTGCCTCCATTCTCCCAGAGAATGGCATAAGCCCTTGTATTTGATCAAGTGGGAACCCATCCCTCAATCACATCAGAATGGCCATGCACTCACATCTGATTATGTAAGACTACATCCCACAATCATATCAGAATGTCCCTCAGTCCTAGACTGAGTATTCCTGGTAACTGACCAAGTGCCTCCATTCTCCTAGAGAATGGAAACTCAACACCAAGCTGAGTATTCCTAGTAACTAGCCAGGTGCCTCCATTCCAAGAATGGAATTCAGCACTTATATTTGATCATGTAGGAACCAATCCTACATTCACATCGGAATGTCTCAACACTCATATCTGACATGGAAGGAACCAATCCTCTCACCATGATAGGATGTCTCAGCCCTTACATCTAACCATGGAAGGAACCTAATCCTCTCACCATGTAAGAATGGCTCTAGGTTTCATCATTTTCCCTTGAAGGGAACCTCGATATGGAGAACACCAAGCTTCTCCTTGAAGTACTCAAACTTCACCCTAGCCAATGGCTTCATCAATACATCATCTATCTATTTGTCCGTCGCAACATACTGGAGCTTCACTACTCCTCTCTGCACCATATCCCTGATATAGTGATACTTGATCTCGATATGCTTCGACTTGTCATGGAACACTGGGTTCTCTACAAACTTCACACAACTATGGTTCTCGCAGTATATACAAGTAGCATCCAACTGGAGATCAAATAAATCCGACATTAGCTTCCTTTTCTATATTGTCTCACAAATAGATGAACAAGCTGCGACATACTATGCTTTAGCTATACTCAGTGCCACATAGGATTGCTTCCTGCTAAACCAAGAGATCACACCTGATCCCATACTGAAGCAGCATCTTGAAGTGCTATTCCTATCGATGGCACTTCCTACCCAATTTGAATCAACATAACCCTCTAGGTTAATCTTCTGATTTTCCTCATACTTGAGCCCATAGTCAAATGTACCCTTCAGGTACCTCAGAATATGCTTTGCAGCAATCAAGTTAACATGTGTCGGATATGTCAAGAACTGGCTCAAGGTGTTCACAACAAAGAAAATATCCAGTCTTGTGTTCTTCAGGTACATCAAGGACCCAATCATCTGAAGATACATCATAGCATCAACCACTTCTGATGAAGCATCACTCAATACTTTCAGGTTCGATGCCATAGGTGTGGTTATGGATTTGCATTCCATCATCCTAAATCTTTTCAGGATATCTACTGCATACTTCCCTTGTCCAAGGAAGATTCCATCCACATTTTGCGACACCTTTATGCCTAATAAATAGTGCATCATACCCAAGTCTTTCATTTTAAACTCGGTAATAGGTTTCCTCTTCGTATTAGAAATCAATCCATCCATACCTGTTACAAATAGATCATCCACATACAATAGGAATATCACTGGGTTTCTATCTTCAACCTTATAGTAAACGTTGGAATCTGCTTTACTCTTGGTAAATCCCAAACTAGATAGGAAATCATCAATTCTACCATACCATGTCCTGGGTGCCTATTTCAAACTGTACAGGGATTTCTTCAATATAAACACATGATATTCCCTGTCATGTGTTTCAAAACCTAGTGGCTGCTCCACATACACTTCCTCTTCTACTACACCATTCAAGAAAGAAGTCTTGACATCCATCTGGTGTATCTTCCATTTCATCACTGTAGCAAAAGAAAGTACTAATATGATGGAAGTGTATATGGATACAAGTGAAAAAGTTTCTTCATAATCTATTCCTTCTTTCTGAAAGAAACCACGAGCCACAAATCTTGCTTTATATTTCTCTATGCTTCCATTTGTAGCATGTTTGATCTTGTAGATCCATTTGGAAGTTACAATGGAATTCCCTTTTAGTATTGGGACAACATCCCAAACATCATTCTTCATGATTAATTGATACTCTTTGATCATAGCATCCTTCCATTCTTTCTGTTCTGCCACTTCTTCATAGTTGGAAGGTTCTTTATCAATAATGTCACATAGCAGGGCTACATAACTGGAGCAAGACCTAGTTCTCTTTCTTCCTCTAGGTGTTTCTTCTGAAGCTCCATATCTTTCTACACCTTGGATAATTTCACATACCCTAGAAGGTTTCCTCTTATGAGGATTCTTCTCCAGAGGTGGATCTACAGGTTCTTCTAATTCTTGATATTTTTCTTGAATTTCTTCATTCATGGTTGTATCATGAATTCTGGGTGCTCTTGTTTCTTCAGGTTCTTCAGCCAGCCTCTTCCTGGATTTGATGTAGGATGAATCTTCATCAAATGTTACATCTCTGCTAATGTCAATCTTCTTAAACCCTGGGAAGTATATTCTGTAAGCCTTCGATATTTTAGAGTATCCCACAAATATGCCCTTCTTTCCTGAAGGATATAACTTCGTCCTCTTTTCTTTTGGAATGTGTATGTATACAGGACAACCGAATATTCTGAGATGGATGACTTCTGGTTTCTTGTCGGAGAAGAATTCTTTAGGAGTCTTGTTCTCGAGTACTCTGTGTGGAATACGGTTCTGTACATACACCGTTGTTTTGGCAGCTTCTACCCATAGATGCATAGGAAGATCTTGATCATGAAGCATAGCTCTCACAGCTTCCATGATAGTTCTATTCTTCCTTTCTGCAATCCCATTCTATTGTGGATTATATGGAGTGGATACCTCCCTCTTAATCCTTGATTCTTTGCATAACTCTTTGAATTCATTCGATGTGAATTCTCCTCCATTATCTGATCGAAATGTATTGATCTTCTTTTCAATGTGGTTCTTGATCAAGGCTTTGATTTCCTTGAACTTGCTGAAAAATTCATCTTTGTTCTTCATGAAGTAAATCCATGTCTTCCTAGAAAAATCATCAATGAAAGAAACATAGTATACATACCCACTTAGTGAACTGGATGACATTGGACCGCATACATTGGAATGGATGATTTCCAAGAGTCCTTTTTCCTTTCTTTCACTAATTGGAAATGTCTTCTTTTTGTTCTTCCCTTTTGCACATCCTTTGCATACACCTTCATGTTTTGTCTACATTTTTGGGAGACCTTCAACAGCTTTGCTTGCAAGTGGTAGTGCTCTGTAATGCAAATGTGCAAGCCTTCTATGCCAAAGCTCATTTGGTTCTACCAAGTCATGAACCAAATCTTGTTCTGAATGGCCCTTCAATTTGTATAAGCCTCCTTCTTGTTCCCCAATCACTACTGCATCATCAATAGTCTTTCCTTTTTTCCACATGATCACTTGACCATCTATAAATGCAACCCTCATTCCTTTTGCATCTGATTCAGATATGGAAATGAAATTCTTCTTTAGTTCTAGCACAAACAATAATTCCTTCATTGTCATAGACTTTCCAAATTCTAGCTTATAGGAGGATTCCCCGCTACCTTCTTTTGGATACTGGTAGTCATCTCCAAGTTTCACCTTGTGAGGTGATTCATGTTTAGATAATTTCGCAAAGGATTCCTTGAATCCTGTCATATGTTTGGAAGCACCACTGTCTATAAGCCAATCATTGCTGCCATGTGTGATAGTTCCTGTGAGAGCGGAAATCAGAACATATTCTTCATCACTTGAAGAATCATCACTGACTTGTCTACTTCTATTTGTGGAAGGTTCATCATCCTCTGCAGCATGAACATGATGTCTTCTCTTATTTCCCTTCTTCTTGTCAGAGATAATTTTGTTTCTAGGACAATCTCTAGAAAAGTGTCCTCTTTCACTACATGTATATCAAATGTACTTAGACATATCTCTAGGATTTCTAGGGTTATTCCTTTGATGAGAGTACTTAATTCTATGGTGGCTAGATTTGGATTTCTTGGATTGTACCGTAAGAGCTTGATCTTCACTTCCCATATTTTCTTCTCAAGCTGCTATTCGAGCTTCTTCTTGAGAGCATTCTTCCCATAGTCTGTTGAACTTGAATAACTTCTTTATGGCACAAATTCCTTGAATAAAGGAGTCCCATGATCTAGGGATACCATTCAAGGTGGTCATTACAATCTCTACATTTTCCACTTCTTCATCTACTGCTTCCAATTGTTCCTTGATCTGAGAAACCCTTGTAAAGTAAGACTGGATGGTTTCTGCATTCTAGATATTTACATTCTTTAGTTGGTTCCTTAAGGTCATCTTTCGGTTTATGTTATTCCCTTCAAACAATTTGGTTAGGGAATCAAACATAGCTTTAGGTGTCTTTAGGGAGGACACCTTTGGTATGAGGTGATCCTTGATTGAATCAGCAATAATCCTCTTTTCCATAACCAATTTATTCTTATGTAAGGCCTTAGCCTCATCTCCCTCTAGAAATCGAACCTCTTCATGGATGTAGGAGTCCAACTCATTTTCTTCCAGGACCAGGGAGATCTAGGTCAAGATGTCGTATCTGGATTTGGAGCTGAAATTCCATAGTGCCCGTTCAGGAGTAGATTAGGGTTTTTCTTTTCCGGAGTTCTATCCAACCAAATTATTTGATCTTGATCTCTAAACTTAGATTTTGAGGAAAAGATCAATCCAGGCCTGGGCTAACTGAAAAATTCCACTTCTATGGAAATCCCTAATTTTCGGCAACAGTGTCGGGTCCAAAACTGAAAAATCTCATAATTGGATTCTTCTTCGACATAAAGATGCACCATAGGGAGGAGAGCTAATCAACCTTCTTTTGCTAAAAATCTATGGAGGAAGATCCACAAAGTATGAAGCCCTAGTTCCCATAGCTACACAATGTCTTCTTCTCGGGTTAGGTCTGATAACATGTTAGATTTTTAACATTAAGCTAGCATTATTAGGATCTTTAACTGAGAGAATAACAAGCACATCAATCAAACACAAGAAACAATGAACATAGTGTTTTTCCTTGGGGAAACCATAAATGGAGAAAACCCCACAAATTCCTTAGAGATAGAATCATCACCAAATAGAAAATCCCCAAAAATAGTAAGATGATCTCCTAACAGTATTAACCTCTTTCTTCCTAGCTCGAGTTTATTCTTCTTCCTTAGCTATGTGCTACAACTCAGTGTGAGTGAGTGTTTGATAAATAGAGAGGCTAGCTCTCTATTTATACTAATTCCTGACTTGACTAAACCCTACTAGGGCCGACTTCACTAGGTGAGTCTAACAACCCTGGTGCCCCGGAACTGTGGGGACTTTAACCCTTGAACAATAGGAGGGTTACCCACAATGACTTGACATGACTTGTTTACATTATAGAACCTCTTGATAGGAACATCGGGGCATGACATGACTCAAATACATTATGGACACTTCCCAGAATAAACATCGGAGGTACAAGACATAAGATACATAGGTGAATACATTCCAAAGATATAAATACATCAACATATGGAGGACGGGCTACTTCATGGAAGGTGCTTCACGCATGGATTTGGTGTCCCACTCTTCATACTGGTGCGACAGGTTATGCACGAAGCTATGATGTATGTCAACGAATTGGAAAACCATCGTGACAGGACAAGATGCCTCTAGTACCCTAGGTAACTTTGCAAGCTTTTGATAAATGGGTGGTGGACTTTGTTGGTCCAATCAACCCACCAAGGAAAAGAACTGGTGCATGCTACGTAATCACTGCGATGAACTATCTGACGAGATGGGTGGAGGCTGCACCAGTTGTGGACTGCACTACTGCGATGGAAGCCATATTTCTATTTGAGAATATTATGATGTAGTTTGGGTGTCTAACAATAGTTATGAGTGACTAGGGTAGTCATTTTATCAACCACATAGTAAGAGTGTTGAAAGAAGAACTACAATTTCAGCAAAAAAAAAGTACACCATACCATCTGCAAGAGAATGTACCTGTGGAGGCATTCAACAAAATATTGGAGCATGCACTTACCAAGGTATGAAACACTAACCGAGATGACTGGGATCTAAATATTCCTGCAGTGTTGTGGTATTATCGCACGACACACAAGAAATTGAAAGGGAAAACACCATTCAAATTGGTGTATGGGAAAGATGTAGTTATGCCTATGGAATACATCATTCCCAGTCTATGCATTGCTGCTATGACCAGAATGGATGATGATGTTGTGCCAGAGGAGTGCTTGGCACAACTGATACAACTTGAAGAAGACCGTTTCATTGGGGGTTTCCACCAGCACATTGAGAAATACTGACAAAATGCATGGCATGATCGCCACAAAAAAGAACAAATAGTTTTAGCAAGGAGATTTAGTACTGTCATACGATAACAAGTTCTTGAAGCATCCGGCTATGCTACAGATGCACTAGTTAGGTAGTGGGTTAGGTCCTTTTCTTGTTAATTATATGACCTATGGGGGTGCATTTCAATTACAGCAGTTAGATGGCACGGTACAACCAAAACTCGTGAATGGAATTCACTTGAATCCCTATCGGACAGGGGAAGTGTGACATGCCAAAATTTTCCAAAAAAAAATAATTTTTTTCTGTGTAATAATAAATGCTAACTCATAACCAGAATGCGAGTTTGATGATTAAATTTTAGTCTAGTTAACAGAAAGATTATAAAGAGAAGACATAAAATGAAAACTTAGGAATTAAAACTATTTGGTTGACTGTAACTAAATGACTTACTGCATTTACTTTCTAACTTAAAAATCTCATACTACTAACCATACTAAATATGTACTAGAATTCAGTCTTGAATAACATTGTTTATTTACAGAGTTAAAAATAATTGAATTTAGATTATTAGTTTAATGATATGAGGTGTATGATTCTGATGATTATTTCTTTTCTTAGTAAAGGGGGGCTTAAGGTTAGCCAGAGGCTTACTTAGGTTTTTCAAAGCTAACGCAGATTCGATACATATCCAAGATTTTACAGGTAAAACTTCCTTCCATGTTATGATGTAAGAGACTTATAATTCAAGCGACTGAACAAGTAAGTTAGGAAAGGAAAACCCATTACTTTATTTATGTCTATAAATTTGAAGTGTAAGAAACTTCCAATTCTATAACCAAGACTATAACCAAGACAATTCTATAACATGCTTTTAAATTTTTACGGTAATGGAAATATTATTACTTTCCATAATATTTACAACTATGGAATTTACCCCTTTTATTTCCTAGCACTTTCCAAGCATAAGAATCATCCCGAAAAAACTTGTAATTATAGATTTCTATAATGTAAACAAAACCAATATGAAGCATGTATCCAAGGCATGCAAAAATGCTAACATAGACATATGTCAAACATAGTATTATTACTAAGACTTAGTATAAAATTATAACCTAGCTCGAAACACCATCAATCCAAATATTATTTGTTTAAATTTTTGACAAGGTAAAAGACATTAATTTTACCATTCCATGCAAGGTTAAAGCTTAGATTTAAAACTATATCATGATACAAAGGATTTCATGCTTAGTGGAAACTACATGGACGTTATTTGTTTTATGAAGGGTTTTGGTGTTAATCCCATAAAATGTTTAACATATACCATAATTTAGCTAAGACCCTAATTTGCTTCCAATGTAATGTTCCTTATTGTTAAACCATGTGATGACATAAAAAATTAAATCCTAAAAAGTAAACTATTGTTATTTCAAATGTGGCAAAGTTACACTATACCAACGTATAATAAAATTTCACTCCTAGTGGAATCCACGTGGTGAGATTATAGAAGGAAGAAGGGTTTGGTGCAAAAATGCTAAATCAAGACATTTAAAGTCTTTCCCTAAAAACTCTCAGCTTCATTTCTTCACTTGTTGTTGGAAAAGGAGACTGGCCGACAGGCCTCGGCCTTCTCAGAGCTCTCTGACAGCAACGTGCTTGTTTTGTCTGTGCTAAAAAGGGATTTTGATTCTATGATTCTTTACCACCAAGATTTTTCTTCAACTCAGTGATGGTGTTAATGGTCTCACTGCTCTAGCTCTTCACCGTTAAGGTTTTCTTCAAGCTTCCAAACTAGACTGGTAAATTATACAAATCTTCCAGCATTTGATTTTCTTTTAAATCCATTTATTATACCAATCTTTTTACTAACATATCCAAACTTGTTTGCTTCCTTGAACTTCGGTGAAACACTTGGTGATATCCAGCCGAAAGTTGAGGAAATTGTTTTTTGAAGTAAAGAAGTAAAAGCGTGAAGGGTTTTCAGGTAAGCCTTGGTTTCAACCTAGGGAAACCTTTGCTGTGAATGTTTCTATAGTGTTGCCGAAGTGCTTTTGAGGATTATTACTGCAATGTTCAAAATTTACCGGTGGTTAATTGTTGTTTGGATTTTGGAATAACTATAGAGGTTGTATGACCATATTTAGTAAAAGAGCCTTAGGGTTTCACTTGTGAGCTACGTCTCTTTGTAAAAAAAAAGCATGAGGGTAAACTTTACTCTTCTAGGGTTTTGTAAATTTGTTGTTAATACTGTAATTTTTTTTGCTTACGACAATAGATATTAAATCTTATGCCATTTTTTTGTGTAATTTCTATGTTATGAAGCATTGATAAAATATTTATCTATTGAGAGTTTCTTTTATCAATGTGGAGAAAATTTTTAGGGTTTAAATCGTTTATTTTCTATTAAAAATAAAAAGGATATCTTGCTGAAGATAATAAAAAGGATAATACATGATAATGTTGGACTTATAGCTTTGGCCTGATAAATTTGATGATTTAAAATAGGATTTTTGTTATTTACTCAGGCATTTACATAGAGTTAGTTGGTAATTTGGTATTTTAAATGAAAAATCCTAAATGTATTAGTGATAAAGTTTTTGTAAGAGATTTACCCTTACGGGTTTCTTGACCTCTAATTGAGGAAATTGTGTTAATTAACATGGATTTATATTACTTTTTTTTTTAGGAAGAAAAAAGTATGTCCTTGTTATTCAATTAAGAATCAAAGGGAATCTATTGTGCCATCCCTGTCCAAGGGTTACAAATCCAACAAAGTCATAGAGAAAGTACGTTCTGCTATATACCTAAAAAGAGTCACAACTCATAAGAGCTGCCAAAGGGTAAATCAAGGAGCAATTCCACAAGTACATGTTCTAGACAGAGAAACAAGGAGAAATCTGTCATGCTCATCCATAACATATATGAACAAAAGACCACAAGAGCTGCTATCTAAAGGTACCCGCTCCAAAGTCTATCAAAAAGGTGCATAAAAGTAAAAGGAGACAATCTCCTACACAGAGCTCAAAAGAGATGGAAAGTATCATGAGAGGCCAAAAGGCCATCTATAAATTCATAGTAACCACAACATCCCAGAGCCAAAGACAGGGAAGATTTAGAAATACTTTCTACGAGTGGATTATGTTCACGGTAGGTATGGCTGAAGGATAGATGAAGAAAACTAGAGCATAGTTTTCTTGTATCCCTACACCAATGATAGAGATCAAGTGAAGAAAGGGCTGTATTACCCTTTTACTAGTTAATGATGACTGAGGAGTCACCGAAAATGTTTAGATTAGGAATACCCATCAACTGAGCAACATGCAGTAGAGCCCAAAGGGCTAACAACTTAGCTTTAGTATTAGTGAAAGTACTAGCTCGCATAGCAAACTCATATGAGTGTGACTCATTTAGGAATGAGCAGAAACTGACACCTCCAATGTCATTTGTAGAAGGTCCATCAAAAAAACCATAAGGGAAAAAAAGAACAGGGCCAGAACCATAGGTTCTAGGCTTTTTGGTCTTTAAGACAAATGGTCTATACATCTGTGAGAAGTATGCGATCTATTGTAGTAAGCCCAGGACATAAATATTTTTTCCTTCAAATATAATAAAATTTCTTGCTTTCCAGATAGTCCACATAACAAAAAAAGGAAGGTAGTAGCAGACATATTGTCTAGAAAACCTGGCAATCCAGTTACTCAGATTATCGCACTGCCGTGGGAAAGTAAGAAATGGTGCTGATCACTCAAATTCTCAAAAACATTTTTCCAGACACATCATGTGGGAAAAATATGTTGTACACTATCTTCCCTTGAACCACAAAGTGCACAAAAGCTAGGCCCAATTTAGCCTCTCTTCTAGAGATTAACCCAAGTTAGAATTTTATTCTCCAAAGCCAGCCAGACAAAATAAATATTTTTTTTGGGAAGAATGCCAGACCAAATGAGAGCATATAAGCTACTACCAGTCGAGGGAGATGAAGATTGAACAATAAAGTCATAAACCAACTTTGTAGAAACATAGCCATCTGCTTTTTTATGATCCCAAATGAGTGAATCAGACTGAGAATTGAGCCTTATCCTGCCATATTCTAGACCTATCATGTGATTGTCCCATGCAGTATTTCATTCCCCGGCAATGTATAAATCCTTGGTCATATACCAATAATGATGCAGATCTGGGATAATATTGTGTGTTTGTGAGAGAGTAGTAACACCTAGGTCCTCCAAATAATCTTTGAGCCCAGTAGGCAATACATGTGATGATTGCATACCCATGATTGGATCAATGCCCATGAGGACATCATGTCTATTACCCACTTTCTAGGCTAAGCAATTTCCCAGCCAAGTAATGGTGTGCAAAAAACCTTTCTAAACCACAGAAGCTCCCCAGATAGTAAATTTTTTACCTCTAATCCAAGCCACCACAGAATGGTTCTTCAGGTACTTTCATATTAAAACTTGATGCCACAGACCAGTGTTTTGTAGAACCATCCAGAAATTTTTCAATATCAGTGCAATACTGAACCAATGAATATTTTTGAATATTTTTGATGCCCCATCCACCATTCTCCTTAGGCCAAGAAAGGTGCTTCTAGCTAGATAAATGGTACCTATGATTTTCTCCTCTAGTTCCCCATAAAAAGGCAAAGGTTCAACTTCTAATCTTATTTAAGACAGAGACAAGAATGGGGGCAAGGCCCAACCAGTAAACCGTGAGACTAGACAAAACAGCTTGAACAAGGATCAAACGACCACCAAGAGAGAGATATTTATGAGACCAGTGAAACATCCTATTTTCATATTTCTGAATCAACCAATTCAACTCATTGGTCTTGTATCCCAACGGTTTGAGAAAATAACCGAGGTACTTAAAACTGGTGGAGATAGGATCCATTTTATATGGTAAGACCTTGGAGATGTCGAAAATAATATCTTCATCCACATTATTATAGAGGAATCCAAATTTGTCCACACTAATATTCATTCCATAGGCCTTGCAGAAGGTACTTAATATAACATCAAAAGCTATCCATTCACGAAGAGTTCCAGTACCAAGCAAAACGACATCATCCATAAAGAGGAGATGTGTGAGGGCAAGAGCTGAAAAGATTTTATACCTCTGATGAGACCATTCTCCCTACCAGCAATGATCAAGAGACTGAGACCTTCAATAACCAATATGAAAATAAAAGGGGACAAAGGACATCCCTGTCTGATACCTCTATAGGCATTGAAGAACTTGGAGGGAGTACAATTTATCAGTACTGCAAAATTTGTTGAGGTAAGGCATCCCTTAACTAAATTAACTCCCAAGAGTGGCATCCCTATTTGGATTAGTATGAGTCTATTGTAGGACCAGTTCACTCTATCAAAATCCTTCACCAAATCTAATTTGAGGATGAGAGCACAAGTGTTCTTGGTTTTTACAAAATGGAGAGTTTCTTGAGAAATGCCAATGGATTCAACAATTTGTCTATTTTTGAGGAAACCATATTGTTCTCTGGAAATGGGGGAGTCCAGAAAAGGATTAAATCGAACAGCAATGATCTTGGAAATAAGCTTGTACAACATATTACACAAGGAAATAGGTCTAAAGTTAGAGAAGGTTATAGGATTATCCTTTTCTGGAATCAGGTTGATGAAAGTGGAGTTCAGAGAGGGAGTAATGATACCTTAAACCCGTGCATACTCAACAGCAGAAAGTAAATCCTTCCCTAACAGTTCCAAGAAGTGTAAGTAAAATTCTATAGGCTAGCCATAAGGACTTGGGCTCCTATCTTTTTTGAAATATTTCAGAGCTCCTTCAATCTTAGACATCGTGACAGGATCAATGAGCTCATGAGCATCCTCTGGTGAGATCATGGAGGGATACAGGATGACAACTTTGAGTTGAGAAAGCAATCAGGTTTAATTATCATCCCTAAAGATATGGGAAAAATGTCTTTTCCCAACTCCTTAAGAGAAACCTCATCCTCAATAATATGTCCATCTTCATCCTCTAAGGACGAAATAGTATTTTGATTACTTCTACCCAAGGCCAGTGCATGAAAGGACTTTGTGTTGGAGTCACCATATAGATCCCACTTTGTTTGACTCTTGAGTTTCTAGGTGAGTAAGTAGTGATGCAACTGCTTCTTCTTTTTGGATTTGAGAAAATTCAGGGACAACTGATCCTCATGGAATAGAATACCCGATGAGGAACTATAGATCAAGGTTCCAATTTCCTCAACCAACCTCATAGAATCTAACTCCATTTTTATTCCTTTTTCTTTGATCCAACCTTTTACTTCCTTCTTGAGAAATTGGATCTTATGAGAGGAGATCCAAGTCATTTTCAAAAGACTGGGGAGTCAAATCAGGCCATCTCTTGTTGATCCAGAGAATAAAATCAGGATCATTAAGCCAGGCTCTATTGAATTTAAAAGGGAAGTTGCAGGGCCCCATAGGTTTATTCCATTCAAGGAAGATCAAAAAATGATCTGAGATATCAGCATGGTGAGTCCACACACGGTGTACCTTGAGTAATGGGATCAAAGATGAAGAAAGTAAAAAGTGGTCGAATCTTTTACTGATGCCTTCCTCACCAACCCTACCATTTCTCCAAGTGGGCCCAGCAAACACAAAGAGGAGGTTGAAGTGTGAAGCAAGTTGATCGAGGAAATTGTTTTTACACCAGGTCTCCAAGGCACGCAGAGTTAAATTAAGGTCCCTTCCCAAGGATCAGATTAGGGGTATTGAAAAGACCCCCTCTATGAACCTTTTCCCAGAAAATATCCCTATTACTATAGGGACCATAACAATTAAGGATGGCTACAGGATCAGTCATACCATGAAATTTTTCCCTAACAAGAATGCCCACAAAAGTATCAAAAGAATTACATCTAACACGAAGAGGGTTCCACGCCATAAGTATACCCCCCAAGTGGCCAGAGGCACTAATGGCACAGAATTCCCAGCTGGGAAAAATCTTAGAAAAGGAAAGGAGAGCAGGGTAGGAACTACACATAGTTTCCTGAAGGAGAATCATGTCAGGTGCAATCAAGAGAAAAAGTGACCGGAGATAGTATTGTTTGGTCTTGCCTCCCAGACCTCTAACATTAAGGGAAATGATTTTCATAAGGGAACATGGGGGAGGGCAGTGAAGCTCTAAGTCCCTTATGAGTGTTCCCTCGTGTAGCATTTTTGATGCATACTGAGAGAGGGGTATAAGGTGGTGTGGCTGAAGAAAGTACCCCTGAAGAATCATTCTTGTCCTTTTTCTTTTTCCTTACAATCACGTTTTCGAAATGAACCGAGTTCAAGTGAAGGGTAGAAGGGGATGTTGGGGTTTTAGCAGTGAATATTGATGGAGATATTTAAAGCAATGGATCAGAAAAGGAAGGTGAAGTAACAGGACTATGAGGCTGAGGGAGGTGTGTGGGAGGGGAAGCAGAAAGAGGGAGTGGAGGGAAATCTGAGAGGGAAGAAAGAGAAGGAACCGGGGGAGAAATGGGTGGGCTCATGTGGGAGGGGGGAGGCATACAGGAGGGAGGAGCCAGAGAGCTAGGAAATAAAGGAAAGTTAGGAACAAGAGGAGATACCAAAGCATGGGTTTCTACCATAGCGACATGAGAGGGACAATCCAAGACCGTAGCATTTTCCAAATCATCTAAATCTGCAACCATAGAATCAAATACATCTTCAAAAAGAGAGAGAGACTGGGAATAAATACCATTTTTTGGATGCTCCAAAGCAAAGGAATTTGAAGGGCCGCAAGAGACAGGTGTACCATTTTGGCTAGAACAAGACTGGTCATTTAGGAGGATGGGACATAATCACCAGAAATGACTAGTTTCATGGCACTGATTGCAATGGAACAGTACATGAAGGTAGTCTAGTTTTTGGACCAAAAGTCTCTCCTTTCATAGAATCTCCACCTCAGTGGGAAAACAACGAGAGAAATCCATATCCACTAGCACCTGAGCCAATATTTTATCAAAATAAAGATGGAAATCATCATCGACCGCAACAAATCTACCAAATGTATTAGCAATGCCCTTGAGAATGCTTTTGCTCCAGAGGCGAAATGGGAGAGAAGCCATAATAACCCAATGGTGATGCTTCATCACCCTTTCCCTGAGAGGGTCGAAATGGGAATGCCAGTGACACAGTACCAAAGACCCAGGTCCAGTACACCATATCATTTCGTGATTAAGTGTAGCATGATCTTCTTCCAGAAAAATAAAGACAATCCAAGCCTTTGAGAGTAAGGTGATGATCAGAATATATGTTAGCAGTGGTTTCTAGTGTTCAATAACCCAGTCGACCCAAGATTTCTTACCCATGTGGCAGTATTCCAGCCTACCCGCCAGAGCACAAGAGCACAGAAAGGACACATGGTCCATGAATATATCATGGAAAAGGACGTATCGAAATTTCCTTGAAAGGGTTTTAATTTCTTTAGCTTGCTGCTTACGATGGTGACAGGATGAAGCCCTGATGTCAACCACAAGTCAACCTAGAACATGCCAAGGAGAAAAAATATAAACTCCTAATCCCCATTGCAAGAGAGGGGCCGAAAACCCAAAGATGACTGATATCCAAGATACTAGGAACTAACCCTAATAGGAATCACAACGAAGCGTCACGAACAGACCCCATTGACAAAACAACCCCAAAGAATACCTGAGAAATGAAACTCGATAGACCGAAATGTAAAGTCCAAAGATACCAGTAACAAATAGGGTCATACCCCAATAGGAAATATGGCATAGCGTGATAGACAGAAACCGATGCCAAAATACCCAGGAGAAGTTGGAGAAAACAAAACTCATCAGATAGGAATAAAAGGTCCAAGTCAAAAACAAAAAACCACTATTCCAACAAAATCAATAAAGTAATTGGGTTGAAAAGGACAGGGCACACACATAAATAACACCACATAACCCTAATCAAGGGAAAGTCTAAACCATAGTTCCTAGAGGAAACCAGTGCAACCTCGGAAGTCAACCAAACCCATGCTGATGAGGGAAAATAGAAAAACAAAGGCGTGAACAACGTAGAAGAACATGCAAGGTTGGTAGCCCTATGGACCCGATACACAGAGACAGCTGAAGAAAATCGATATAATTCCAATGTTTTATCTTGGTTGGTACTAGTCCCCTTGGTAAGGGGAGGAAATCCAAGAAAGCTTCCCACTGTGAAACAACAACTACCCGACACAATCGAGAAATAAGCACAGACCCATCAACAGCGAAATCTGGGTATCAACAATGGACATTAAGGAGACCAAGATAGATGGGGTCAATTGTAGAGGCAAGGGAGAGCCAAGGCACTCAAGTGAGAGGTTCGAAATGGGCCATGGGAAAAGGGAAGGGCCCCTGTGTTGTAGTAGAGATGGCCATGGCCATGGTCGAGACAACTTTTTATATTACTTAGAAACTATACTATGGAAACCCTAAATAATATTTCTTTTGGAAAACATAAATCTTTACGGCTGCAAATATTTATATGAATAATAAATTACATCTATTTTACCCTAAATCATTTGTAAATGAAAATGACTTCTTGGTTGTGTGATTTTAGTAGAAGTAAAAAGATTTTCGGTTGTAAAAATGGATAAAGAGTAAATTATTAACAATAATTTACCTCCTGGGTTTTGAACCTTAACCTTAATAACCATTCTTGTAAAACAAATATAATTTTTGGTTTAGAATTTGTGAATATGTTATAATTTAATAACATAAAGAAAATTGTGCATTTTTCAAATGTTAGAAATAAAAAGAACAAAATTTACTATAAACTATTCATTGTTTAGTCAACGGGTATTAACATTTCTTTTATCTTTTTAATTATTTTGCAACCTAAATATATTTTTGCAGTCTATACGTATATTTCTTTAACTTATATATATTTATGTAACTTATATATGTTTTTGTAAGGTTTATGTATTTCTGTAACTTATATCTGTTTTTGTAACATTTATCTGTTTATGCAACGTATATATGTTTCTAGAACATATTTCTATTTTTGTAACATATTTTTGTTTCTGTAACTTATATTTATTTCTGCAAATATAATTATTTCTGTAACTTATAACTATATTTGTAACTTATATAAATTGCTACATGTGTATAGAGAAGAATTAGAGTAATATTAACTATCCAACATCCATAATACTATAATAAAAACTAGATAAGAACATATAATGTCATTTCTAGATAGTTTGCCAAGTTTTACTATAAAAAATTATGGATAAACAATAATAGTCATCTACTGATAAAATGTTAAGACACATATATTCCTAACAAAAGAAAACAATAATAATTTTGAGAAAGATTTTGAACATTCATAAATTCCTTCAGAAAAAAGAATTTAAAGATAATAACCAGAACAACTTAGAACTTGGATAGTTGTAGAAGAGACAAATAACCTAAGAAGCCCGTTCCACCCAACCAATTCTTGAAGATAGCTTAGCTGCTGTCTTAGGACCCCCGAGCATGTCCACTGGTCCACCTGGTTGAAAGCACTAGGTGAGAGGATAAGATATAAAACTACTGCAACTCCACAGAAGTATTCAACAGTAATACTTCTTCCTTCAGCAATAAATAAGTCAGCAAATCAGCTACACTAGTTATGTAATACAACTTTCACACTCAAACCACTTTTGCCTTTCCTCTCCATTGAATATCTTGTGCACACTTTTGACTTTAGAAATTTCACAAGTAATGATTGAACATCCCATGCTGAATTCAATGGGTAAATATAAGCATGCCTAGGTCTTTTGGTCAGTTTTTCACTTAGTGAGCCACCTTCTCTTGTTCCACTTTATTGGGGAACATGAACACAAAAATAGAGAAGTTTCCTCCTGCAATAGCTAGAAATGGTTTGAGGATACTGCCAAGTGTCAATTTTCTCTCACTCTAGTCTATTCCACCTAGTGACCAGTAGACACTCATTTAACAACCTCCTTAAGCTATTGTCTCATATTTCATTTATTAATTAATAAAATATTCAGGATAATTAATTATAATCATCCTTAACCCAACTTGGTCAATAATCACAAATTTTACAATATAATTAAAGTATAATGTTTTCTTAAACATAATTTTTTTTTACAATTTGGGGTATGTGACATACACACCCCCTTAAGTATAACATCGTCCTCAATGTTATTTTATTCAGTCCTCAGAGCTGCCCTGGAACAGAATTAGATATGTTTCCTGCATATGACTCTCCAATTCCGAGGTTGCTTCTTCTAGACTAGGGAGCTTCCATTGCAAACCGATTCCACTAGAAAATCTCCTTTCAGTTCCACCTGCACATAATTCCAATTTATAACATGAGTAGCATCATGTACATATATTTTTTAAAACAGAGATATGAAAAATATTATGAACTTTAAGGTTCAGTGGTAAGGGAATTTGGTATGCCACCTATCCAATTTGGGACAATATTTCGAAAGGCCCACAGTACCTAAGTGCCAACTTAGCACAACTTCCTAAATTTAAAGAACTATTTTTTAGGTTTTACCTTTATAAAAACATGTTCGCCGACCTGGAACTCTTTCTGAATTTGTTTAAGATACTCTTGACTCTTGTGTCTTTCTTGTGCAACCTTTGAATTACGTTGTAGCCGCTTCATGATTAATTTTATTTCCTTTACTAAAAGAGGTCCTAGTATTTAACCTGTCAATAGTTACCCCATGAGATGGGAGTATTGCATTTTTTGAATGTTGTTTTCCTATGAATTCCTTTTACTGTATCATTTCTCCTTTGTTATTAAACAGGTAAAAGTTTCATCAAACAGTTTAACATTTACTCGATGATGTTCCAACAAATCCATTCTATTTAACACATCATAGGAGCCTGACAAAAGTACATTTAACTTTACACAAGTTTCAATCTAAGTCATAAATAAAGTTTAGTCTTTCACAAAATTGGTTACTTTATTTTTTGCTCCTGTAGCTAGTTGAATCAGCCATGATTTTGTTTTCCAAATTTCTCTACTAAACTAGGAGAAACATAACTCAGATATCCCCTAGGTCAATTAAAATAGAAATGGGTTTATGGATTCAACAAACCTTCTACTTCCACCACGGAAGTTTGATATTTAGCCGGTATGTTTTCTAGTGTTGCATTGATTCTGGGAATCCCTTTGCTAAATTACCAACCATCATTTCTTCCTGCACTGTATGAATGTTGCTGATGGTCTTCTTTTTGTTAGGATAGACTGATGCATAGTGAGGTCCATTACAATCCCAACATTTTATCGGTTCTTTACGTTCATTATTCTTAACGTAGTTGCTGTGATTATTTGCAAATTCTTTATTTCTTGCACCAATAGGGTGTTGCTATGAGTTACTTTTTAAATTATTTTCTTGAAAATTTTTGTTAGGAATATTACATGAGTTATTATGCTCAAAATTTTGATAAGGTGTGAAACCTTTCTTTCTATGTTCAAAATTATTAGACCTATTGGATTTCAAGTTTGACATATTTTTCCTTTTTCGATTATGCTCGTAGCAAAAAATTTATTTTCACATAGCTTCTTCAAGAGTTTTAGGGTTATCATATTCAATTATGTCTTTAATGTGAAAAGGTAAATAGCTTAGAAACTGTTGCACCTTGGGTTTCTCATCAACAATGTAAGGCACATAGCCTAGTAAACTTGAAAATTTACTGTTTAACGCCTTCATATTCATAGTTCCTAACTTCAGATCATAGAACTCTTTGGCTCTCTCTTCATAATACTGCTCCAACATAAAATTATTTTTAAGGTATTTTTTAAAGGTACTCCAGTTAATATTATTTTCCTTTATACCTTTTACTCGTTTTATATCCAGGCACCAGCTATCTGCTTTTGCAATTAAGTTATATATGGCCATTCTAGATTTTAACTGATTTGAGTAATTATAAATTTGGAAGTACTTCTTCATTTTGGACAGCCATGCTTCGGCTTCTTCCCCTTTCTCTGTTTATCGGTTGAAATTTGGTGGTTTTATCTTCTTAAATTCTCCAGATATGTCTGTTACCACCTAAGTTGTACTTAGTGGTTTTTAATCAAGTGAGCCTAGTGAACCGAACAAGGATAACTTTTTTGGACTTCAAAAGACCTTCAGCCTTGTTTCTGTTAAACTTTGTTGTAGTATATCACATGTTCATTCCCCCTTGGGGGAGTTGTAATAAATGTTCTAGCATGATAGTGTCTGTTAAAGACTCGGTCTCTTAGAATTTATTTGTCAATCCGATCAGCCCAGGGTGTTTTTTCCCTTGGTTATTATTGGTTGTTCAATAAATGACTGATAATTTCTGAGTTTTTCACTCAATACCTCCAAAGTTGGGGTGGTCGGCTTGGAATTTAGACCTATTGAGGTTATTAGAGTCTATGTGTCAATGTATAAACATGCTAGGCATTCTCATTGAGTCATATGAACATGTCTAAGTCCCCCTAGGTTTTTTCAACTTTTTTAAATTTTTTATTTTTTCAGTGTTTTTTATTAAAATTTAATTTTTCCAAAACTTAAGCTTTTTTTTATTAGTTTAATTGGGAAAATTGGTTTTGTAATAAAAGTGGGCTCGGAAGTTAGATTCAGTCATGTAGGTGCTCATTTTCAAGCTAAGAGAACCTAGTAAACCGATGGACACACTATTTCCTAGTTTTGAGTGATTTTCCATCACTCAGGTCAGAAAACCCCAAAAAATCAATTATTGATTATTTTAATTAATAAATTGATGAATAATGGAGCAAATCCAAAATCCTAGATCAGTGGATTCTCAGCTGATTTGATTGAAATCAGTTAGATGTGAACCAGATTGACCAGATCTGACAAATACTTGACTGAAGGAGTGGATCTAGGTGGATCCATAGTTGAACTTCATCTTCCTTTATGGGAAATTTCTCCCTCCCTCTCTCCTCCACACATGTGGGCTCATGTGGATGAGTTTTGGTGGATGCTTCAGTTAAAAGGTTGAGGTGTCAGTTAGATCATCTCTCTGATTGACAGTTGCACTCAGTGAGACTCAGATAATGCCCAAATTCACTTCACATGAAGCTACAATTATCTATCTCCTTGGGATTTGTGCCCCCTCTAAGCTGGGGTTTCAATTTTTTGTATAAATAAAGCATGGCTGCCTCCTTTCTGAGTTAGTTAGAGTTGGATTGAGGAGATATTGCTGTTGTAATACTATGTAATATCTTTTTCTATTTTAATAAAGTGAATCTTTGGAGGCAATATGGTGTCATTCCATTGTATCTGTGGATGAGCATTGCCATGTTTCACTGAGGTAACCTATATCTGTGTTCATAATGTGCTGATTGTTTGTGGATTCATTGTTAATATTGATAATAAGTTTATTATAATCATGATAGGAAAGAAGTTTGTTAATAAGTTTATTGTCCATATATTTCCTTTTTGATGCATGTTTATAGATCTAGATTCAACATGTTTTATAATTTTATATGCATGTTATTCTGAAATCTCTATATATGTATTAACCGGATCTCACAAGTATTTTGGCAAGTCTTTGGATTCAGTTGCAGGTTCCTAGTTTGGAGAGGATTTTGTTATATTTTTCTTATTGACTCTCTATAGAGCCATTGAAAGGCATACTCCCTCGACATTCCACCAGAAAGCTCCACGGTTGATCTTCAGGGCTTCCAGCAAAAATGCTCTTCTTTTCCTCTTCCTCCAAATTTTTCTAAACTTAGTCTGGTTACTTGTTTCACGGCTTTAAATTTGATTATATATATCAATTTCATAGTTCATATTACATATATATTTCTTCCTTAAAGATCATAAAACTAGATCTCATTCCTAAAGAAATTTTTATAAGCATTCTAGATCTAGTTTTACGGAAAATTGTCATTTTTCAAGGCTGTGAAAGTAGATCTAAAGCTTGTTGAATGCATCATTGTTTCCTTAGAATATAAAAATTTATATTCAAAAATTTAAGTTCTTCATATTTTATTCCCCCAAATCAGGCCAATATACCAAGGAGAGCTTGATTTCCTTGGTTCATTTTCCGCTTCTTTAAAAACTAGTTTTAACTTAGAATTTTTGGGTAAAACATTTGTTCAACCAAAAGTACTTTAAAATCAATTTTGGGAATATTTAACTGTGATAATATTGTTTTTTTTTAGTAGGTGTAATAGAAAAGAGGAGGAGGCGCTGTCCGGAAAGTATTTTTGGACCATTCGAAACCCCCCAGGGGGTCTACGTCTTACAAATATTTCAATTTTTTGCAATTTTTAAACCTTTGGTATCATTCCATATAAGGAACAAGTGGATTAGTTTCAGTTTTCTGATACTGTAATCACTGCTAATAAAAAGAAAAATATTTTCGAATACGCTGTTTCGAGCCTATTCACCATCCCCCCTGGGGGAATTTGGGTTTGTGTCATTTTTTACTTTTTGTTCATCTGTTTTCAATATAGTGTAGTTATAATCTATAGGGAAGTATAATTTGACTTATAATCATTGCCATATTCCATATCTGATTGTTTCAAATTAATTTTAATACTTACCCCACGAGCCTCCTTTTGAGCCGAAAGGTGAAGAAAGGGCCGTGGTAGTCTAATTAGAAAATTGTGGTTTGCTTATATTTTTATGATTCATATGATATCATTAATTGTTTTAATAATCATAATAAAATAAACCCCTCCTTGATTCCCCGATCGAGGTCCACTTGGACCGAAAGAGGTTCCTAGAGGGTTTTCTTTTTTTTAACAAGAACACCTCCTTTAAAATTTATTAAAAGTAACAACGACTCCAGTGTGTATGCTCTGTACTCAGCTGTGGTTAATATGAAAATTCAATCTGCATCAAAAGCACTTGAGTGACTATATTAATTAGTCTTCACCTCCCAAATTTACAAACCATTAGGTGAAAATCCAACATCTCGAACAAACTGTAAGCGGTGGAAAAATACCCAAAGGAGTGGGAACAACTGGAAAGTGACCTTGAGGCATCAATCCTTGTTACACCCTGACAGGTGCGTTATGATCAATAGTCTTTGAGACTCTGTTCCATCCCGCAAACACCTTGCGGGTAGCCGTGAAAGTTCAATTTTGGACATACTCCAAGTACCCCTCGGGTATATCTGGAGTTTCCTTTTCGGCTGATTTAATTCATTCACATTCCACATTAATTCAAAATATAGCAAGAGACATTTGCAAAACATTATTTCAAGTGCATGGAAGCACATTATTTTCTTTGTTGACTCCATTTAAGGCACTGGTGATTTATTTCATTCAATTATATATATATATATTGAGTGTCATTACTATGGTTATATGCTTTAAATCTTGCATCTTCTTATATTTTGTTTCCACTGGTTAATTTCAAAGCTCCTAAACAAATTAATCAATATAACACCATCACACTAAGTAAATAGCCTTAGTAACTTAATAGGGTCTACCCCCCTTGACTTCGTTAGGAGTTGAGCCTAAACGGAGGAGTCAAGAACAAGGTGACAACCTTGACCTGAGACTTGTCACCAGGGACACACCGAGTGGCTTGAAGATTTATGCCATGTAACCCAGGTGTGGGAAAGGTGGAAACACTTTTGGGTGTCTTTGCCAGGGATAAATCTTTTTAATCCTGGAGTATGACTTTTGTTTTGTTCCTTTTTTTTTTTGCTTTGTTTGATGAATGCTTAGAGTAGATCTTTAATTTTCATCTGGCGACTCCACTTAATTTTTTCATTTTTTTACAAAGAAAAGTAAAAAGTATTTTTTGTGAAAAGATTTATAAATTCTTATTTTTGTTTTTCACATGGTGACTCCATTGAAGAGATAAAACCTTGCTTCTCATAAATTTGTTGAGACTTGTTGTGTGTAGATTAGCTCATACGACATAGTAAAACCTTAAAATGCTCATTATTCGACATCTCTGCTTCAGTACAAAATACATGGTTGATATATGCTACTGATAGGAAATTATGGATGATGAAGATTACGGTGCTCTAATTTCTAGTGCATATCTTTCCATCAATTTCTCGGGCATCCTGGGTTTTCCTAACTATGAACCATATCTCCATCATGAAAGATATTCCCAGGCTCCGACTTTTTATGGAAATGGTGATTCAACTATTTGTCATGTCATATTTGTTTTTCCATTTCTGACAAAACTCAACATACTTCATAGGGATAATGTGATGCAAATATTTGCTCATTATTTGAAAAATAAGGCTTGGACATGGCTTTGCGGTCTTCCTAATAAATGCATTACCTCCCATGGAGATTTGTGTGCTATATTTTTTGAGAGGTGGCATGATGGTGAGGGAGATATGATGATGGCTATAGAAAGGACCCTCACCTACCTAAATGAGATAAAGGAGCCCATGACTTCCATTGTAGATGAGGACAGTCAGGATGATCCTATTGAAGAGCTTCAAGAGGAGCCCATGATTGAACACATTGTTGAAGACTCTCCTCAGGTCACCATAGCTGAAAACATTGAAGATTTGAGGTGTTCTCAAGTGTGTTGTAATGATGATATTTTTCCAGAAATCCCTCTAGAGGAACCCATTGAGCAACACATCCCAAGTGATTCCATTGAATATGTCCAAAACATTTCCTTGATTGAAGATAATATTGAAGATCCTCTTCATGATATCATAACAGAAGCCTATAAAGAAACTTATGATAAGATCAGTATGGTGTGTGGTGACACTAGACCTTGTTCTCCTCATGTTGATGAAGGTTTGGAAAGTTTATTTCCTTGTAACATTTTTTCTGAAGAAGATTGTTATGAATACAAGGAAGACATGGATAGGCAGGAGCATGATGCCATGGATGAAGAGTCACCCACATATGACATGGATGGGAGTGATGAGTATTGGAATTTCATAGATAATCCAACTTGTGAAAATCTTATAAAGAATCCCATCCATGATATGTCCAACAAGGGGAGTGTCTATTCAAAAATTTGTGGAAGTCCCATGTATGATACGTCCATAGAGGGGAGCATGGATCTGGATGCATGGGAAAACCTTAGTATGGAAGAGGAGCATTTCAAATTTTCACGTGATCATTCAGAGTCATATCATGTAGAGCCACACAAAGGTATCAATAATGAAGACATTGAGAAGCCGTGTTGTGAAAAGTAAGATGTGATGCAGTCAGTGGAATATTAGTCTCAGCCATATTTTTCACATATAGAGGTTCCTTGTGATTTGGAGATACTTGGGGCTTGTGCAACGTGTTATCATTTGATAAGCCCCAGTGATCAGTATGATGATGTAGTCAGTCTGCCTCATTTTTTTGATTGGTATATCAGTCCTATCCAGTGATGGATAGAAGCAACTTGCATGAGCACATACAAGTTGGGGAATAATTTTTATGACATTATTCATGCCTATGATGTCCCATCCATCCCACCCATTTTGAATCATCACACAGGTTTACATTTTCTGAATAAGGTATCCTTACTTTTGCTGGTAACCAAAGACAAGGAATTTTTTTTTATGTTAATAAAATGCTTAGGTGGTTACACTGGATTTTTTATTACACCTAACCTTTTTATATCATGCTTAGAGTAGGAAAATAAGTTCCTAAAAGAGAGCATTTACTTTCTGCATTTATGTTTTGTACTTAGCTAAATAAAACGTTTTTTTCATTAGTTAATTACATTTATTTTGTTTAAATAAATCAGCTTAATAGTTCATTTGGATTTTATATAAAGCTTGTGCTACTAAGGTTTTCTTGTCAAGTTGAGATGCTTTTACAGGGTATATAAACCAAAGATTCTGGTGTTCTCATATCCTCTCCTTGCCTTAAATACCAGATTGAGCACACGTTCCACAGTTGGAGCCAGAATGTTACCACCTAAGTTGTACTTAGTGTTTTTTTATCAAGTGAGCCTGGTGAACCAGACAATGTTTAGAATTCAGAGGTCCTTCAGTCTTGTTTTTGGGAAACTTTTTTGTACTATATCACATGTTCATACCCCCTTGGGGGAGTTGTAATAAATGTTCTAGCATGATAGTGTCTTTTAAAGACTCAGTCTCTTAGACTTTATTTGTCAATCCGATCAGCCCAGGGTGTTTTTTCCCTTAGTTATTATTGGTTGTTGAATAAACGACTGATAATTTATGAGTTTTTCACTCAATATCTCCAAAGTTGGGGTGGTCAGCTTGGCATTTAGGCCTATTGAGGTTATTAGAGTCTATGTTTCAATGTATAAACATGCTAGGCACTCTGATCGAGTCATATGAACATGTCCAAGTCCCCCTAGGTTTTTTCAACTTTTTAAATTTTTTTATTTTTTCAGTGTTTTTTATTAAAATTTAATTCTTCCAAAACTTAGGTTATTTTTTAATAGTTTAATTTGGAAAATTGGTTTTGTAATAAAAGTGGGCTCGGAAGTCAGATTTAGTCATGTAGGTGCTCATTTTCAAGCTAAGAGCACCTAGTAAACCTATGGACCCACTATTTCTTAGTTTTGAGTGATTTTCCATCACTCGGGTCAAAAAGCCCCAAAAAATGAATTATTGATTATTTTAATTAATAAATTGATGAATAATGGAGCAAATCCAAAATCCTAGATCAGTGGATTCTTAGTCGATTTGATTGAAATCAGTCAGATCTGAACCAAATTGACCAGATGTGACAAATACTTGACTGAAGGAGGTGATCTGGGTGGATCCAGAGTTGAACTTCAGCTTCATTTATGGGGAATTTTTCCCTCCCTCTCTCTTCCACACGTGTGGACTCATCTCGATGAGTTTTGGTGGATGCTTCAGTCAAAAGGTTGAGTTGTTAGTCAGATCATCTATCCGATTGACAATTGCACTCAGTGAGACTTAGATCAGGTTCAGTTAGACACACATCAGGCCGAGATTCACTCCACATGCAGCTACAATTCTCTATCTCCTTGGGATTTTCCCCCTGTCTAGGATGGGGTTTCAATTTTTTGTATACATAAAGCATGGTTTCCTCCTTTCCGAGTTAGTTAGAGTTGGATTGAGGAGCCATTGCTGTTGTAATACTATGTAATATATTTTTTTATTGGAATAAAGTGAAGCTTTGGAGGCAATATGGTGTCATGTCATTGTATGTGTGGATGAGCATTGCCATGTTTAACTTAGGTAACCTGTATCTATGTTCATAATTTGTTGATTGTTTGTGGATTCATTGCTATGATTGATGATAAGGTTATTATAATATTTATAGGAAAGGAATTTGTTAATAAGTTTATTGGCCATATATTTCCTTTTTTATGCATGTTTAGAGAACTAGATTCAGCATGTTTTATAAGTTTATATGCATGTTATTCTGAAATCTCTATATATGTATTAACCAAATCTCACAAGTATTTTTGCAAGTCTTTGGATTCAATTGCAGGTTCCTAGCTTGGAGAGGATTCTGATATAGTTTTCTTCTTCACTCTCTCCAAAACCATTCAAAGGAATAGTTCCTCGACATTCCACCGAAAAGATCCACGGTTGATCTTCAAGGCTTCGAGGAAAAATGCTCTTCTTTTCCTCTTCCTCCTTCAAATTTTTCTAAACTCAGTCTGGTTACTTGTTTTGCAGATTTAAATTTGATTAAATATATCAATTTCAGACTTCATATTACATATATATTTCTGCCTTAAAGCTCATAAAACTAGATCTCATTTCTAAAGAAATTTTTACAAGCATTCAAGATCTAGTTTTACGGAAAATTGTCATTTTTGAAGGCTGTGAAAGTAGATATAAATATTGTTCAATGCATGGTTGTTTCCTTAGAATATAAAAATTTATATTCATCAATTTAATTTCTTCATATTGGCTTCCCCCAAATCAGGCCAAGATTCCAAGGAAAGCTTGCTTTCCTTTGTTCGTTTTCCGCTTCTTTAAAAACTAGTTTTAACTTAGAATTTTTGGCTAAAACGTTTGTTCAACCAAAAGTACTTTAAAAGTAATTTTGGGCATATTTAACTATGATAATATTTATGGTTTTTATCATGTGTAACAGAAAAGAGGAGGAGGCGCTTTCCGGAAAGTATTTTTGGACCATTCAAAACTCCCTAGGGGGTCTCTGTCTTGCAAAAATTTCAATTTTTTGCAATTTGGAAACCTTTGGTCTCATTCCATATAAGGAACAAGTGGATTAATTTTAGTTTTTTTATATTGTAATCATTTATAATAAAAAGAAAAGAAAAAATCTAATAGGCTCTTTGAGACTATTCACCATCCCCCGTGGGGGGATTTGCATCTGTGTAATTTTTTACTTTTTGTTCATCGGTTTTCAATATAGTGTAGTTCTAATCTATGGGGAAGTATAATTTGAAGTATAATCATTTCCATATTCAATATCTGGTTGTTTCAAAGTAATTTTAATACTTACCCCATGAGCCTCCTTTTGAGCCGAAAGGTGAAGAAAGGGTCGTGGTAATCTAAGTAGAAAATTGGGGTTTTCTTATTTTTTTATGTTTCATATGCTATCATTAATTTTTTTAATAATCATAATGAAATCAACCCCTCCTTGATTCCCTGATTGAGGTCCACTTGGAACGAAAGAGGTTCCTAGAGGGTTTTCTTTTTTAACAAGAACACCTCCTTTAAAATTTATTAAAAGTAACAAAGACTCTGGTGTGTATGCTCTGTAATTGGATGCAGTTCATCCAATCAGTAAAGTTGCATCAAAATAACTTGAGTGACTACATTAATTAGTCTTCACCTCCCAAATGGACAAACCATCAGGCAAAAATCCAACGCCTTGAACAAACTGTAATCGGTGGCAAAATACCCAAAGGAGTGGGAACAACTAGAAAGTGACCTGGAGGCACTGATCTCTATCACGCCCTGATGGGTGTGTTATGAAAAATAGTCTCTGAGACTTCGTTCCATCCCACAAACACCTTGCGGGTAGCCTTGAAAGTTCACTTTTGGACATACTCCAAGTACCCCTCGGGTATATCTGGAGTCCCATTTTCTTCTAATTTAATTCATTCACATTCCACATTAATTTAAAATATACCAAGAGACATTTGCAAAACATTATTTCAAGCGCATGCAACCACATTATTTTCTCTGTTGACTCCATTTAAGGAACTGGTGATTTATTTCTTTTGATTATATATATTGAGTGTCATTACTGTGCTTATAAGCTTTAAATCTTGCATCTTGTTATCTTTTGTTTCCACTTGTTAATTTCAAAGCTCCTACACAACTTAATCAATATAACACTATCACACTAAGTAAATAGCCTTAGTAACTTAATAGGGTCTACCCCACTTGGCTTCATTAGGAGTTGAGCTTAAACGAAGGAGTCAAGAACAAGGTGATAGCCTTGAATCGAGACTTGCCCCTAGGGACACACTGAGTGGCTTGAATATTTCTGCCATGTAACCCAGGTGTGTGAAAGGCCGAAACAATCTATTCATATGGCTTATATTTTATTTTTTATATAATGGTAGTTATCCTCATTGTTGTCACTACAATACTGGTGATTCTTCCTGTGTAAGTCACCATAAATTTCAGAGGATGAACTACTTTCAAATTTAGAGTGTTTGGACTTTTTACTTTTATGGTGGTAGGATGTATTATCAGATCCTAACTGTTTATCCTTCCCTTCACTATAAAAATTTTCCAACAGTATGTTGTTTAGCTCCTCTTGAGCTCTTAGAATTCTTTCATCTTCTTTTTTAACCATTTCCATTTCAGTTTTTAATTCCTTAACGGTTTGTAGCAATTCCGATGAATTATTAGTTATTTCTTCCTTAACAGGTTCTTTTCTAGAATTACATTGTTCGTTTAATGGGGACCCTTCTTCTACATATTCCTCGAGTCCTTCCATACCTGCAATTCTAGTTCAGAAAAAAAATTTGTACAACGACATTATAGAAAAAGTAAATCACTACGCATGAATTTTATTTACTGTTTGTTTACATGAGTTGAGCCACTTTAGGCCTAGTGTCTGAACTTGTGCTCTGATACCATATGTAACACCCCCAAAATTTCCAAAAGAATTAAATTTTTTCTATGTAATAATAAATGCTAACTCGTAACCAGAATGCTAGTTTGATGATTAACTTTTAGTCTAGCTAAAATATAGATTATAAAGAGAAGACATAAAATGAAAACTGAGGAGTTAAAACTCTTTGGTTGACTGCAACTAAACGTCTTACTGCATTTACTTTCTAACCTAAAAATTTCATACTACTAACCGTACTAAATCTGTATTGAAATTCAGTCTTGAATAACATTGTTTATTTATGGAGTTAAAAATCATTGAATTCAAATCATTAGTTTAATGATATGAGGTGTATGATTCTGACTATTATTTCTTTTCTTATTGACGGGGGGATTGAGGTTAGCCTGAGGCTTACTTATCTTTTTCAAAGCTAAAGTAGATTCGATACTTGTCCAGGATTTTACAGGTAAAAATTCCTTCGAGGATACAATGTAAGTGACTTATAATTCGGGCGACCGAACGAGTAAGTTAGGAAATGAAAACCCCTAACTTTATTTATGTCTATAAATTCAAAGTGTAATAAACGTCCAGTTCTATAACCAAGACTATTCTATCCAGACAGTAGATTTATGCGGATCGTATAATTATCTATTTTTAACATTTATGTTATAAGATTGATGGGAAAATTTTCAACATGCTTTTAAATGTTTAAGGTAATGGAAATCTTAATACTTTCCATAATATTTACAACTATGGAATTTACCCATTTTATTTCTTAGCACTTTCCAAGCATAAGAATCATCCTAAAATAACTTGTAATTATAGATTTCTATAATGTAAACAAAAGCAATCCAAGGCATGTATCCAAAGCATGCAAAAACACTAACCTAGACATATGTCAAGCATAGGATTATTACTAAGACCTAGTATAAAAATATAACCTAGCTTGAAACACCATCAATTCAAATATTATTTGTTTATATCTTTCATAGGTTAAACAACATTAATTTTACCATTCCATGCAGGGTTAAAACTCGAATTTAAAACTATATCATCATACAAAGGATTTCATGTTTAGTGGAAACTACGTGGAGGTTATTTGTTTTATGAAGGGTTTTGGTGTTAATCCCATAAAATGTTTAACATATATCATAATTTAGTTAATACCCTAATTTTATTCCAACATAATGTTCTTTAAAACATAGGAGATTTTTAGCGAGAATGCTTCACCAGTGGAAATTGAAGAACAAGTTGCAAGTATGTGGGCTAGCTTGTCCAAGACGAAAGTGCCTGGAAAGGTCGTCCTTGGCTATATTTCTCCTGTTGGTTTGAGGCACATACCAAGAAACTCATGAGAAATCCAAAAGGGGCCAGAGTTCTTGCCCCAATTGACAAAGTCTATAGGATCAGGAACCAAGATCAACTTCAGGAAGCCCAGGCTGAGCTTGAATCTAAGGAATGACAAGGATGTGGAAGCTAAAATGGCTTCAAAGGTGGCCCGATAGTTTCCATGCAAGCGGGAAGCCAACTAGACAATGAGAGTGAGCCAAAGAAGTCCAAACGACCAAGAATTGTTGTCAGAGGCGCAAAGATATTCTGCAAGATCTGTGATTGCAGCAGTGTGCCAATTTCAGCAGAGAGTGACCAAAGAGGAGGCAGTTGCAGAAAATTGCATAGTTCGACAGACTCCTGGCAAACAATGCACCAATGTCTGGGAGCAGTTTCAGTAATCCAAGTTTGTTGGGTACACCAAGTCCATCCGAATTGGCTCAAGGATGAGCCACAAGACTGTGTTGGGGGCATATTGACAAGGGGTTGAGGTAAGTTTCACAGCATCGCAGATGCTGCGCAATACTAGAAGACATAGCGCAAGGAAAATATAGTGCGATAGGCAGAAAATAGTCCACTTTTCTATATTTCCATGTCATTTTTTGTACTAGTTGACCATTTCTTTGGAATATTGGTCCTTAGTAGTTAATTCAGTTAGAATTTAGTTAGAAGTGGACCTTGAATAGAAGAATTATGCATTAACAAATCATAATTTTTGATGGAGAATGAATACCGAATGTGATACTAGACAGAGTGATATGCTATTGGATCATTGTTTGTTTTTTATCTGTGATATGTTTTGTGGGTTTAATATGATGTGATGTTGATTGATCTGAACTCATTTTTCCCTTTATATTTTCCTATTTTACATCATTGTGATTCTGATGATGAATGATGAATAGATCTGCATGTGAATGGATAATGCGATGCTTTCTGCTTATGGATACTGTCATATTTTAGCTCTGTTTTCCCCACTGATAGATCTGTTGTAATCAAGAATGAATAATGTGACATGATGAAGGGATTTTTTTATGAGAAATTAAGTAGATTAGATCTGGAAATTAAGCCGATGAATCTTTGATGCTCAACCTGCCTCTATACTATGGAAATTTGGTTCCGACAACTCTCCCTCAAACATCTTGGGTGAGACCTTATCCACTCTGCGGGTGTTACTAGATAGGGTAAAACATGTATGGGCCAATGCTCAAGGATATCGCGGTGTATTGAGCATCAACAGAGTGGAGCCCTTTTCAAATGGGTTTTGTTGGTTAGGATTGCGCCAACAAGGACATCATTTTTATCAAACAACCTCTAAAGGAACTAGTCTTTAGGTATGAAGATATTTTTTAATTGCACAATTTTATGGTTTTCCACTTTATTTTTTAACTTCATATTTGTATCCTCTTTCTATTAACAATTTACATTTTCTTCATCTCCATCCTATTCTTGATCAATTGATGTACTAAACAATTCATCCACCAGCTCCAAAAATATTTTAATTTGATGATCATCTTCAAACACTTTCCAATCCTTAGTATTACCATGAATCGGTGGCCTATAAACCATCTCTACTTCATGCTTAACCTTAGTTTGTGGAATATTTTTAGATGTAGTGATTGCTACTACTCATGCATCAATTTTTTTATTCTTGTATCTAGGAATAGAAGTAATATTAAATGCATGATACAAATTATCTATCAAGTCCCACACTGAATTTTTGTAAGCTCTCATCCTTGGGAAACTTGTTTGATAGATGGATTTAATTGTTTGTAATATCAATTGTGAATCTCCAAAACTTGTTATCTGATTTATTTCGATTCTTCCCGCAACCTCTAATCCCAAGATTAATGCTTCATATTCAACCACATTATTTGTGGTCTCAAATTTCAATTTAAATGACAAAAAAAATTATCCCTTGTTGGGTGATATGATAACTACTACTTCTCCTACTTCCTCTTTTATATCCATCAAAGGATACACTTCTTTATCATAATCTCTCCCTCATGTTAACATGCTGTTAGCTGGAATATTTCACCTCCTGCGGATAGTAAGGTGTTCCACTAGTCTGAATGGTTCAGATCTAGAACAAATAGAGGACAGAGGTTGAAGACTCTTCCTAGACACCATAGATACCTGGAATGCAATGCTTTGATTGTTACCCTATGTACCTGCAATAAGCTTCAACATGCAAGCAGATCAAGGCAGCCATAATATAATCTACTGATCTATGTTAGTGACTAAGGAATCTAACAACATACATGTGAAATCAAACAACAATAATATATGTGGGACAGAAATCAACTTGTATTAATATAGAAATATGAATAAGTTTACAACCAAGCCTTAGTGTTGACATGCATCTCCATGAAAACAAGCATTCTCATCCCCGTAAACTTCGACTCTAGCTCTCCCTATGCTCTACAATGGTATGGACCAAGTGATCAATCCAACAGCATAACAATACCTTAAGAGTTCTCCCCTCAACCATGGCTATGAGTTCATATTTATAAGGCTTAATGGATAGGGTAGGTTGAGAGATTAGTGGGTGAGGTGGCCTCTAAGATCCTAGGATGAGATATCTTGAGCTTAACTTACCCACAATAGTAAGGATAATGGAGGACACAAGGCTTATCATCTAGAATCCTCGAGAAACTTCTCATTTTCCCTTTTTACCATGGGTGCCACATTTTTCCTTCAATGACAGAGAGGTTCTGGTAATAAACGCTTATGGACTAGGGACCATAAGTGGTGGCATCGCTTGTGGGAAATAGGAGATAGGCGATGCAAACAAGGTACCACTCCTGGACAACAGAGGAAGTGCAGTGCTGGGAATTTTCATGAAAGATTGAAAATTATCATGGGTTTCCACTCCAAGTGTTGGGATTCAGGGAAATTAGGTATGTCAAAAGTATTATCACATGATGGTGATAGGATTTTGGTATAACAGGATGCCCCCCAAAGCATGAGTCTTAGAGGGATACGATAAACGAGAGCTTTGAGAGAACAAGTCGTCGCCATGAGATGAAGATGTCGGCTGTATCGGAGCATGTTGTCAAGTAGGCATCTGTAGTACATCAATATGTTGAATCATAGACACAAGTAACCAAACTCATGGCTGCAGACCAATATAAGGCAGATCCATGAGAGGAATAAACAAGCATGGCTACTAGAAATATTGTAGATCCATGTGATAGCGGACTCAAACTTGGACATAGCTACAAGACATACAATGTAGATCTATGTCATATAGACACAAATTTGAGCATAGCCACGACCATACAAATGTGGATCCATGCTAGATATACACAACTCCGTCACAACCTGGGGAAAAGTAATGAGTACTTTAAAGAAATACCTAGGGTCTTCATCTCATCTTCCACAAAGTATAATTCTATCCATGTGATTACAATGAGCTGAAGTTGAACATGGTAGAAACCACTTGATTACTAGCCAATGATGTGAACCATTAACAAGTGTGAGGGAGATCACCATTGATGTCAATGATTCCCAAGGTACCCTAGTACAATCTATTGAGTGAAAATATATGTCCTCATGTCAAACACCCAGTCGATTCTATAGATCAAAGGTCAATGATGTGAACCTATGTCGAGAGTGAAAGAATCTATCATTAAGGCATATAGATCTCAAGGTACTAAATATTGTTTCTAAGACTATTTCCTAGATGATGAGCTGATGTCGACGGGAAAAGTCTCGTCGAAGGAGGGCCATGATGAGTCCCACATCGATGACATGAAACTCAGAACATAGTTTTGGAATGATGTGAATGTAGTAACCATAAGACTGACTCAAAAATACTTACACAAAAGACTGCAGAGGTAAAGCTTCTTCAAATCGCCTTTGAACATCAGGCAACATGACAAAAAGACTTGGCAGCATGACTAAATGGGACAAACACATAGTGCGACAGTGGACAATGGATTATTTTGAAAGAATCAAAGGAGTGACATGACTCATGAAATTGGATCATCATGGAGATCAACTGAGTACCCAATTGACTGGCATGATGTGTAGACAAGTGCCATGTTCAATGGTAACGACAAACAATTGCCATTATTTACAAAATGATTCCCTTCCCATTTCCCCCATCATAGTTGATGAGTGCCTCTTTTTGGTTTTACGAGTTCAAAGAGGGTAGCAAACACTTGATATAGCTTGTCGAAAGACAAGTCCAAACTCATATGTTTTACGAACCTGAGAGAGGAGGGGTTCGTTCCCAAAATGGGCCTCTCAATGTTTGATTTAATGAGTCCAATGAAAGAAAACTCGATATCGTTAATGTTTAGAGAGTATGAACGATTATGGAAGAAGACTCCAAAGGGGTCCTTTTTCATATGATTTAGTCTCTAAGGCCTGAAAAAGTGTAAAATCATACCTTAGAGAACTCTTCCAGTCATGATTGGCTAGAGTGTTCCTTTTTTGTAAATAGTCCTATCCAAACCAAAAAAGAGATAACCTACCATTGGACGAATGAATCTTTAAATACTTTAGCGAGTGTGAGGAAGACAAGATCGCTCGACAATCTTTTTGTATTTAGGGAGCCCAAAAAGAGTTTAAAGAAGACTCCATTAGACTTTTTCATGTTTGAATCCAGAGCACGAAAAGTAATAAACTAAGCTCAAACCACTTTTCATGTTTTAACCAGAGCGCGAAAAATGAAAAGTAAGCTCAACACCATCTTATTGTTTTTAACGAGCTCTAAGATCAGTTGAAAGAATGCTCGAGGATTGGTTTCATTTTTACGCAAGCTTGAAACCAATGGGTAAACTATGCTTTAAAAATCCCATTAACATGGTATACAGAGTTTGGAATATTTCCCCTAGCATGGTTTCTAGTGAATCTTACCCCTAGCATGGTTGCTAGCTGCTCGAAATGCCCCTCAAGTTTCGTTTGGTCTGATGATTCTTCCTCCATACCCAACCTAAAAACCTGGTTACTAATGTGAAAATGTTCACCAGGGGGTAGGAAGAATGAGAATCAGGTAGGTGAAAAGAAGGTTCAAGTTCTAACATTAAAGTGAAGACTCAACTCAAGGGAAGGGGATCTGTTTCATTTTTACGCAAGCTTGAAACAGAACGTAACTATGCTTGGAACATGGTTTCATTTTTAGGCAAGCTTGAAACCAAAAGGTAAACTATGCTTCAGTAAAACTACATTTTTTTATGAGCTTGAAATAAAAAATGAACTATGCTCAAGAATGATTTCATTTTTATGCAAGCTTGAAACCAAAAGGTAAACTATGCTTGAGGAGTGGTTTTATTTTTTAACGAGCTTGAAACCAAAAGTAAACTATGCTCTAGGAGTGGTTTTATTTTTTAACGAGCTTGAAACCAAAAGTAAACTATGCTCTAAACATGGTTTCATTTTTATGCAAGCTTGAAACCAAAAGGGTAAACTATGCTTACGAAGCGGTTTTATTTTTTAAAGAGCTTGAAACCAAGATTAAACTATGCTCTAGACATGGTTTCATTTTTATGCAAGCTTGAAACCAAAAGGGTAAACTATGCTTAAGGAGTGGTTTTATTTTTTAATGATCCTAAAACCAAAAGTAAATTATGCTCTAAAACCTGCTCCTACCCAACATGATATCCAGAGGTTGGTAGGTTGCCCCCATTACATAAAAGCTAGCAGTTTAGCTCCATTATGATGTCCATCATGTTAGTTTTTCAACATTCAAGCCAGCATTATGTTAGAATCTTTAACTAAGAAAACAACAAGTATATCAATCAAACACAAGAGACAATGAACACAGTGTTTTTCCTCGGGGAAACCATAAATGGAGAAAAACCTACAACTTCCTTGGAGATAGAATCAACACAAAAGGTAAAACCACAAAACAATAAGATGCTCTTTTGACAGTAGTAACCTTCTTCTTTTCTAGTCCCAGTGTCTTCTTCTTCCTCAAATCTGTGCTACACTTGAGTGTGTTTTTGTTGTATGCTAAATAGAGAGTCCAAATCTCTATTTATACTAATCCCAGCATGACTAAAACCCTACTAGGGCTGACCTCTACTAGAAGATTCTAATAACCCTAGTGCCCTAGAACTGTGGGGACTTTAACCCTTAGACAATAGGAGGGTTACCTACAATGACTTGACATGAATTGTTTACATTATTGATTCTCCCATTCAGAACATCAGGGCATGACATAACATGATAACATCCTGGAATAAACATTGGGTTACAATAGATAAGAAATACAAGTGAAATACATTCCAAAGTTACAATTACATCAACACTCCCTCTTAACTAGGAAGGTATTCTCTCGACACAATTTTCATCACTGGTCTTCTTCTCTATATCTTCTCGTCATCTGCATATCCAAGTCATATTTTTTGTCAAGTCATCTTTATGTTCAAGCCATCCTCTTTTCTAGATATAGATCATCACTCGATATTGATCATCATCATTGGATCTGGATCACCACTCGATCTGGATCGTCATAACTAGACATCATCACTCTACGTGGATCATAACTCAATCCGGATCATCATCGCTAGATCTGGATCATCACTCGATCTGGATCATCATCATTGTACTGGATCTAGATCATCACTCAATATGGATCATCATCACTAGATATGGATCATCACTTGATCTAGATCATCAATGGAGTAGATCTAGATCATCACTCGATCTGGATCTCTCGGAGTCATCATAATTGGATCTGGATCATAGATCGATCTGGATCTCCTTTGGTCATCATCATATGTGCTATTTCATGATTCTTCTCATCATAGGAAGTTCTACAGAGCCATCCTTCTTTCATGCTGGGTGTATTCCTACCTCCTCGTAGGTCTTTGGTAGCCCTTACATCTGACCTACTCATCAGAATGGCAGTAGCCCTTACATCTGACCTACTCATTAGAATGGCCAGCACTCACATATGACATGGGAGGAACTTAATCCTTTAGCTATGACAAAATGGCACAACCCTTACATCTGACCTACTCATCAGAATGGTGGTAGCCCTTACATTTGACCTACTCCTTAGAGTGGCCAACACTCACATCTGACATGGGAGGAACTTAATATTTTAGCCATGATAGAATGGCACAGCCCTTACATTTTACCTACTCATCAGAATGACAGTATCCCGTACATATTACCTTCTGGTTAGAATGGCCAGCACTCACATTTGACATGGGAGGAACTTAATCCTTTAGCCATGACAGAATTTCCCAGCCCTTACATCTGACCTGCTTGTCAGAATGGCTATGGGACTCATCACTTTCCCTTGGAGGAAACTTCTATCTGGAGAACACCAAGCTTCTTCCTAAAGTACTTGAACTTCACGCTAGACAATGGCTTCATCAACACATCAACTATCTGTTCCTCCATTGCAACATACTAGAGCTTCACTACTCCCCTCTGCACCATATCCCTGATATAGTGATACTTGATCTTGATATGATTCGACTTGTCATGAAACACTGGATTATCTGACAACTTCACAGAACTCTGGTTGTCAAAATGTATACAAGTAGCATCCAACTGGAGATCAAATAAATTATATAGTAGCTTCCTTAGCCATATTTCCTCACAACTAGCTAATCAAGCTACAACATACTCTGCTTCAGCTGTACTTAGTGCCACACAAGATTGCTTCCTGCTAAACTAAGAGATCACACCTGATCCCATACTAAAACAACACTCTGAAGTGCTCTTCCTATTGATGGCACTGCCTGCCCAATCTGAATCAACATAACCCTCTAGGTTTATCTTATGATTCACATTGTACTTGATCGCATAATCAACTGTACCCTTCAGGTACCTTAGAATATTCTTTGCAGTAATCAAGTGAACATTTCTCAGATCTGTCAAGAACTGGCTCAAGGTGTTCACAGCAAATCAAATGTTTGTTCTCATGTTTTTTAGGTACATCAAGGACCCAATCATCTGACGATACATAGTAGCATCAATCGAATCTAATGAATCATCACTCAATAGATTCAAGTTTGGTGCCATAGGTGTGGCCATAGCCTTGCAATCCATCATCCCAAACCTCTTTAGGATCTCTACTACATACTTCCCTTTTCCAAGGAATATTCCATCTGCACTCTGCCACACCTCCATACCTAGAAAATAATGCATCATACCCAAGTCCTTGATCTCAAACTTGGAAGCAAGCTTTCTCTTCGTATCAGCAATCAACCCATCCATACATATCACAAATATATCAACTACATATAGTAGAAGTATCACTAGGTTTCCATTTTCAACCTTATAGTACAGGTTGGAATCTGCTTTACTCTTGGTAAAGCCCAAATTGGATAGAAATATGTCAATTCTTCCATACCATGTCCTGGGTGCCTATTTCAAACCATATAGGGCTTTCCTCAATCTGTACACATAAGAATCCCTATCATGTGTCTCGAAACCGAGTGGCTATTCCACATACACTTCCTCTTCCACTACACCATTCAAAAAAGCAGTCTTGACATCCATCTGGTGTATCTTCCATTTCATTACTGTAGCTAGAGGAAGTACTGATCTAATGGAAGTGTATCTCGCTATAGGTGCAAAGGTTTCTTCATAATCTACTCCTTCTTTCTAAGAGAAACCCCAAGCCACAAATCTTGCCTTATATTTTTCAATGCTACCATCTGCGACATGCTTGATCTTGTAGACCCATTTGGAAGTTACAACTGACTTCCCCTCTGGTCTTGGGACAAAATACCAAACATCATTCTTCATGATTGATTGGTATTCTTTGATCATATCATTCTTCCATTCTTTCCGTTCTACTGCTTCTTCATAACTGGAAGGTTCTTTATCAATGAAATCACATAGTAAAGCTACATACCTGGAGCAGGATCTAGTTCTCTTTCTTTCTCTGTGATTCTCTTCTGGAGCCCCATATATTTCTGCACCTTGGATAAGTTCTCGTACCCAAGCATGTTTCCTCTTATGAGGATTCTTCTCCAGAGGTGGATCTATAGGTCTTTGTGGTTCTTCAAATTATTGATCTTCTTTGTTCATGGTTGTATCATGAACTCTAGGTGCTTCTGCTTCTTTAGATTCTTCAGCAGGTTTGTTTCTGGATTTGTTGTAAGTTGTATCTTCATCAAATGTCACATCCCTGCTGATGTCAATCTTCTTGAACCCTGGGAAGTATATTCTGTAAGCCTTCAATCTTTCAAAGTATCCCACAAATATACCCTTCTTTCCTGAAGGATCTAATTTAGTCCTCTTCTATTCTGGAATGTGTATGTACACTGGATAGCGGAATATTTTGAGATGGCTGACTTCTGGTTTCTTATCAGAGAAGACTTCATCAGGAGTCTTGTTCTTGAGTACTCAATGTTGAGTACGGTTCTGTACATACACCGTTGTTCGGGAAGCTTCCACCCAAAGATGCATAGGAAGGTCTTGATCATGAAGCATTGATCTTGCAGCTTCCATGATAGTTATATTCTTCCTTTCCACAATCCCATTCTATTATGGATTATAAGGAGTGGACAACTCCCTCTTAATCCTTGATTCTTTCCATAGCTCTTTTAATTCATTTGAAGTGAATTCCTTGCCATTATCTGATCGAAAAGTATTGATCTTGTTTTCATTCTAATTCTCGATCAAGGCTTTGAATTCTCGATAAAAGGTCGAAATGAATCAGATCTAAACAGATCTAGAAGTTTCAAACCCAAATAGATTAATTCAGAAAGTAGATCTGACTGAAGAGAGTTGGATAAGGAGCTTGGATTCGGACAAGAATTGCAGAACTGAGGAAGATCGGGACAACTGATGCATATATCTAATCCCATCAGAGTCTATAGATTTGTTAGCTAGAATATTTCACCTTCTGTGGACAGTAAGGTGTTCCACTAGTCTGAATGGTTCATATCCAGAACAAATAGAGTACATAGGTTGAAGACTCTCCCTAGACACTGTAGATACCTAGAATGCAATTCTTCGATTGTTACCCTGTGTACCTGCAATAAGCTTCAACACACAAACAGATCAAGGAAGCCAGAATATAATCTATTGATCTATGTTAGTGACTAAGGAATCTAACAACATACATGTGAAATCGAACAACAACAATATATGTGGGACAGAAATCAACTTGCATTAATATAGAAATATGAAGAAGTTTACAACCAAGCCTTAGTGTTGACATGCATCTCCATGAAACCAATCATTCTCATCCCTGTAAACTCCGACTCTAGCTCTCCCTATGATCTCCAATGGTATGGACCAAGTGATCAATCCAATATCATAACAATACCTTAAGAGTTATGCCCTCAATCATGGCTATGAGCTCATATTTATAAGGCTTAATGGATAGGGTAGGTTGAGAGATTAGTGGGTGAGGTGGCCTATAAGATCTTAGGATGAGGGATCTCAAGCTTAACTTACCCAAAATAGTAGGGATAAGGGAGGACACAAGGCTTATCATCTAGAAGCCTCGAGAAACTTCTCTTTTTCCCTTTTTACCTAGGGTACCATATTTTTCCTTCAATGATAGAGTGGTTCTGGTAAAAATGCTTATGGACAAGGGGCCATAAGTGGTGGCACCGCTTGTGGGAAATACGAGATAGGCTGTGCGAATAAGGTACCACTTCTGGACAATAGAGGAAGCCCAGTGCTGGAATTTTCATGAAATATTGACAATTAGCATGGTTTTCCACTCCAAGTGCTGGGATTCAGGGTAAGTAGGTATGTCAAAATTATTATCACATGATGGTGACATGATTTTGGTATAACACATGCAGCAACAGATATTATGTTCAATAGTATATAATGTGTAGTTTATAGAAATACTACCTTCACTTCACACATATTGATATTTGGATTCCTTGGACAGTCTCCTTGTTTCCCCTACAAACAAATGGATGCTTGAATAATTCATATAATCTTGCATGGTTCCCTCCATCCTCTAGCACATGTCCTTGATAATAACATACCATATATTGGGATAACTTTTGATACTGCAACATCTAGAAAAATACTCTTAAATGGAGGTATTTTTTTAAGGTTACAACTAGATCATTAATCATACCAACACACTTCATTGGATTTGAGTCATATCTAAATATCATGATCATTTTTGGTGACCTTTAATCCCAATTCATCCATTATCACTTCCGAAATGAGATTATGTGATGCTCAAGAATGTAACATGCATTTATGTATTAATTTACCATGTAGACTCATTGTTATATATAATGGATGAGTATAATTTGAAGAATTATCTTTTACAACATGACATACATCAATTTCTGGACTCTCATCGGCCATATTTATACAATTAGATTGAGGGCTAAGATTATTTATCTTTAAATTTTTCTCAATCTATTTCATGTATTCATTATTCTTAGCAATTTATGTTAGAGGTAAGGAGATATTTATTTTGTATAGATCCTGTTCAATATAAAAACTATGGATAGACTTCTCTTTCTCTTTCTTTTCTAGGATCAGATCTTTCAGGTTTCGTAACATCAAATTTCTTGAGAGCACCAAGAGGTGTAAACTTTGAGTCTTGGGGTAGGTTTGGAATAATACTTATTTTGAACAACAATAGGTTTTTCAATAGAAGTAGGTTTATAACAATCTTTCAATATTTGTTTTCTTTAAAAACTTTCTGACAGACAGGACTTGAGGGTAACTTACATAGTGATTTCTTGACCAAAAAACATATCTCTTTTGTGTATTAGATTCATTTTTATAGGAATGTTTATGTAAAACATCTCATAATCATTTTGAGTTAGATGTATCACTTGATTATCATCATTCATCAAATTAATCCCCTTAGGAGGCTCAATAAAATATTCATCAGGGATAAAATATATGATATGATATCCATCATTTAGTCTAATAGGAGAATGTATAGGTTGATATTCATCTTGTCTTTCTTTGTGGAGGATTTTCATATTAAAAATCCTTCTAAATTTATTTGGATTTATTTTTCGAAGGGATTGAGGATTTATGTTCTCATTATTTCCTTCAGTATCAAGTGTGGCTAATTTATTTGACAAACCTCTTAATATCTTGGTCATTTACTCTATCATGTTCCCCATCTAGTGGTGAATGTTGTATTCTATATTTCTTCTGTACTCATGGAAACTTGATTGTAACACAAAAAACCATCCATCATGCAAACATTGTTTTATCAAACCACTTTTTGCAAAATTTGATCCATCTTTTCTAATTGGTAGTTATATTTTAGGGAACATTTGTTCCAATTTCTGAAATAAACACACAGCCTTATATATCCACTCTTCTTCCTTACAGATACAATATTAGCTTCCCATTTACAGTAGCTTAAAGGAATAATTATTTTTGCATATAATAATATCCTTGTTACTTTTTCTATAATGGGAAACAAAATGGTATTGGTATGCCTAATTTTATTTTTGAAAGGATGTGTTCCAATTTTTAGAGATTTTTTATGCTCAATTATTGAAGTATAATAGGTATTTAAATCATTTTACATCCTGTTGGCAAGGGGTTGGAGCTAGGTGAGTTGCGCATCATCTAGGATGTTGTGCATACTCATGAGGCACCATGCAAGGCAAAGATAGCACGAAAAGCATTAAATAGTCCACTTTTTATATATTTTTATGTCATGTTGTACTCATAGACCATTTCTTCAGAATATTGGTCCTTAGTGGTTAAATTAGTTAGAAGTTGTTAGGAGTTAGTAAGAAGTGGACCTTGAATATAAAGGCGCAAGCCTATATATAGAGTTAGAATTGCAAATGTAGGATATAGACAATGATACATGAGACAAATACTAATATCTGCTAACTGATATCCATATTGAATCTTGCGTTATTTGGTGGGTTGATCATTCTTTGGATGTGGAGAAGTCCCATATGTTTTGGGATCTGTTGCACGGAAGTAATATGACACGATGGATGTTGCACTAAATTGCTATTGTCTTTTATCTCTTTTTCTAATCTTATGTGTTGCAATATCAATGATGGATGTTTCATGGATCTTCTTTATGAATGAATAATATGATACTACTGCGATGAATAAGTTAATGATGCGATATATTTAGATTTGTGGTTATAATGATAGATTTGTGATGAATACTACAATATTTGATGAAGGGCTCTTCTAGATCTAATAGTTGCGTTGATAAATCGTTGATGCCCCAATCCTCCCCCTTACTGCTAGAAACTTGGTTTTGATAGCTCTCCCTTGAACATCTCAGGTGAGAGTTCATCCACTCTGCGGGTGTTGTTGCCAGTTGGGAAGGGTAAAACCTGTCTGGGTTAGTGCTTAGGGAGATCGTGCTGGTTGGGCATGGATAGAATAAGAACCCATTTTGACGAGGCTTTCTTGGTGGGTTTTTGGCACACAAATGGTTCCATTTCCAAGACCGCATTGCGACTAAAGAGAAGGATATGTTGTGGCATCTGACAAAACCAAAGATCTAAGATTGGTTTGACCTAATACTATGAGAGTTCGTTGAAGCTAAGAACCATAACCTGAAGTTGAAGAAAAACACTTGGTTGGAAAGGTACATTCATGATGGTCCTCACGAATGGTTTTTCTATGATTTTCCCATTGTAATCTACGAGTGGTTGGTGCAATTCACCTATAAGAAGTGCAAATTCAAAAGAGGAGAGTTGACATCCTGGACTCCTGAGCTAATTCAAGAACTATAAGAGACTGACAACAAGGCGTCGTGGAATGTTGAAGTTTGGTTGGACAATATTATGGAAGAATACATCACTGAGTTCATGGTTGACACCAACAAGTCCTATAGTGAAGCAGAATGGGAATTCTTCAATGAAACACGAGGTAGGTTCTTGTTGTCTCTGCAATTTTCAATCAAGATGCTTATTTTTGAAAAAGGCATACTAAATATGCACATTGAGTAGTAAAAATATGGTGTGCGAAGGCTATGAAAATCATGATAGAAGGGGGGCGATGAATGGAAAGATAAGTGATAGATGGGTGTAATTTTTGACAAGACTGTGAGGGATCTCGAGGAAGAGAGTGGTTTTACAAGAGGAGGAGCAAGGTTCCAAGTAGAGAAGAGGCAGAGGATAGGGGAAGGTCTTTCTATGATCAGAACACAAGACTGTGAAGTTCCACCACATGGGATGAAGAGGCCCTACAATGAAAAAGTGGATGAACAGACCCAGGTTACGCCCAGGATGGAAGAAAGGTCAAACCGCGGTAGCAACATGTCCACACCTCCACACACTACTCCACCATCAAGAAAATATACGTGATCTATGTCGACGTGTACAACGTGCCAAGCAACATCTAGTAGTAAAGCAACAACTATAGGAAGAAGGTATAGGATGGCGAGAGATGATATGAAGCTATGTATGTTCCATGGAAATCGAACAAATGACCCAGAATAGTATTGGTTCTCATGTGAGGCATTATAGACTTCCAGACAGACTACTAAAGATGATGTAAAGAAAGGACGATTAGTGACCACCCTTCGAGGTTGTGCGTTCGATTAGTATATGAGATTTATACAGGTCCCGCAAGGGATCATGGTGAAGATGTTTTATGAGTTTCAAAAGGGACTGCTTGAAGAATTCAAGAAACCAAAATCTGAAGTGCAGTACATTACAAAGTTGAGGGAAATCAAACAATTCCCTAATGATATGGTTTGGGACTTTGATCAGTGGTTTAAGACATTGATGGCATGGGTCAGCTTCTATATGAGTGAATTCCAACAGAAAGAATAGTTCATTGCAGAACTGGTCCCTCATATCTGACACCCATTAATGCAGTAAAATATCACAACACATAGCAAGGCTCTAGAAATTGCAATGAAGCTGGAGGCTTCACCTATCTGAGAAACTGTTGTCTGCATGAACCAAATCTAGGTGTAGCTAGTGAACTTGATGCTTCAATTGCAGGATATCAAGAAGACGAAAGATCAACATGATGACTTGTGGTGCACTTAGTGTCATGTGAATGGACACATGAAAGATACCTATCCTTATTTCTGGAATTATCTGATGGACACACACTGTTATACCTGATTTTACCACACATGGTTGATCACACTTTTATGCCATTCCCTATCCCTCTGCAAACTCTTTGGACCCCATGGAATATATTTGTACCTTTGATGTTTCCAATATCATCCCTAAAAACACTCATTATTTGTTGTACATGACTTTTAATCTCTTTCTCGTGGATATTACCCCTAAACCCGTGTACATCAGGACGTTTGCAAAAGGCCAAATGTTTTTGGAGTTTTCCTTGATGTGGATCTGAGTAACTTGTCTCTTGGCCTTCCATATGCCTCTAGATCGCTCAGATTTGACCTCCCATTACCCCATTGAAGCATTATATAAGGAACCCTTTGGATACATTGAAGGAGAGGAATTGAAGAGCCAAAAAACTATAGTCCATTGTTGCCGTAGCTTTCTTATACTTGAGTCTGCATCCCTTTGTCCCTTGCTTCACTTTGTGTTCTTCCCAAGATTTCCTTTACTTATGAGATTTATATCGAGAGATGGAGGATTTAGGTGGTGTAGGCCTAGGTGGAGGACTCAGTTTCTCCGGTTCATAGACGTGTCGACAGAGGTTGTCACTTATGTAATCTCTAAATTTATTTAATAGAAATACCTTTTCTTGTCCAATGATGTGCATTTAAATTAATATTTAATCCATGGATGTGTTTAATTGCTTATGTATCATTGATTATATATGCTAGAGTAGGACTAACACTATATTGTATAGCATGCTTGCCTTTTTTACTATTGTTGAGAGTGAATTGCTAAGGCAAGTGGGATTGGAAAAAGCTCAATGGGGATCTACTACAACCATCTGGAATAAGGTATGCTTCGAGATCCTTAAATGTTAGATGTTGTATTTCTCTTGCATATGGATAAGGGATTGATTTTTGTGATTTATCTATCTATTATGGTACACCCCAAGCCATAGGAAGTTTTATCCATAATAGAATTGGCGACCATACTGGGGAAGTTCCTAGTTGTTTTTATTTGGGGCTTTTCAGCATTCAATGTGCTTTTCTTGCTCTGATTTTTCTATTTCTGTGTCAGGTCTAGGGGCATGATTACCCAGTAGTATCTTGGAGAAGTAAATGTTGTCTTATTTTGTCCATTAACCTTAATTTTCTATCTTTTTCTTCCTATACGCAGGTTTTGCTTTCACAGTTGCATATACATGCCGGTTTTCCTAGAAAAAATGCATATGCACACAGGTTTACTGAGAACAGTGATTGTTGGGCACCCTATATGCAAGTTAATTGAAGCCAACATATAGAGTGTTCAATATAAATTTTCAACCCATGGAAGTTTCTTATTTCAAAGATAATATGCACTATATATGGTTTAAACACTAAGTAGCTGATGCTGTAAGTAAATGATCCTACTTTCCTGTTTAGCCACACTCATCCCATAATCCACTTAATCTAATTTACTTTCTCAAGAATGCAATCACAAACACCTCCTACGAATATTAATCTAGAATTGAAAGATTCATGAAATAACATCTAGATTACTTTTGCACAAAGTAAAATCCCGAATTACCAAATATGTCGCAGTATGTTGCAACTACCCTTGTACAGCTCGCATGGAATAATACACTTTGACAATGTTCCTTGGCCAATGATTGAATGGATGGTGATCAAATCAGCAATGAATGTCCATCCCTCCTTTGGCATGTTCATCCCACTACATCTCCCCCCAATTGTCCTGTTGCATGTCCTTGTGCAACAACCTCCATTATTTTGAATCTAAATCTGGCATTGTGCTTCGTTCATAGAGAGAAGAAAAGTTGTATGGGAATTTAGATGTTCCTTCTTTTTCTACAAATCCCTTATGGAAAACCCAATATCTCCAACACTTCTGCTCTTCTACCCTTGTTAATGAGAAATATTCCCTGTACGGTTTTGCTGGCCACCAGATGAGAGGAAATTTAAATTTGAGTCCCAGCCAATTAACCCCACATTCCCTCATGCATCCAACATAACCCTTAATCTTGGAAAGTGCTTGTTCAAAATTCCTGTAACAGTAAGGGTCCATGTTTCTAAGGGTTGAGGAGGCAACCTGCCATATGTGCTGACTACCTTCCAAAGCCACTCATTGATGCATGGAAATATGGCTGGTACAAGTAGAAATAACCCTTTCTTGAAGTTCCATTATATGCCAATTTTGGATGGGACATGAGATTACACTCTGATGTCGAGCAAGGAGGAGATGAGGATTCTGAGGTTCGCTTCCAATCCAAAGATTAGAGTGGGCCTCATTGTGAGAGAAAGTTTGGAAATACCTTTCCCATTGAACATGATTGATCAAAAAGGAGGAAAAAGCCCTCAGCTAAACATAACCTGAGAAATGAACATGATTCAAATGGCAGTCCAAAGGGCAAGCCAACTCATGCAAATAAAGATCACACAACAAATTCTGGTCCTCAAAATCACTTCCCAGAAATTTTTCAAAGAATTTAGCTAAGGTTCCTATTTTATATGATATCCCTTCTTTCATAGCCCTCAGTTTAAGACAAATAAACTACTCAAATGAAAACATAGGGTAAAAGGAGGATGGTACTCTAGTACCCAACAATTCCTGAGAAAGAGTATACAGCTGGTCATTTTCCACTTGCATGGGCTTAAACTTTTTCAGATCCTTTATCTCCTTGTGTAGTTCATCCCCAATATGGAGTTTTTGGGACATAATTTCTTCTACCCACTTTTCCTTTAATTCCCTGATGGTCTTCCTATGTTCAACGAGGGAGACCATCCCTTCTTGATATCTCTCCACCTGACTCCTCCACTTCCTCACTTATATTCTCAAGATTGAGAGTTCTTTTGTCAGCTTCAAGATTTATTCATTTTTAGGATGTTCCTCATTATTAGAATCCAAATTGATAAATTTTTTAGGAAATTGAGTCCATACATTTTCACCTGATGTTCCAATTTGAACATCCTGTACTTCTGAAATCACTTCTAGGGTGATAGTTCTTGTGTAACAACATTCCTTCTTTGAATTTCTTCCTCAGCAAATTCAACCATAGGTGTCTCTAAAACAACTTATGGAGATGTTGGTTCTTGTGTAACAACATCCTCTCTTTGGAATTCTCTGATAGCAACTTCAGCAACTGATTGCGAGGGGGTTGGTTCTTGTGTAACAACCTCCTCCTAAATTTTAATCTCCTTATCTGCCTGATTGTCAGCTGCAACATCAATAGGGGGATGCAAGGCCAGTAATTCTTGTGTAATAGAGCCCTACCCTTCTCTTTCTTCATGATGCTAGGATTGTATAGTTGCTTTCATGTCTTTTACAATATGGAGTTGTTCCTTAAGGATTTCAGTGTCCCCAGAGGATTGTGATTGCATTTGTTCATCATGCTGTCCTAAAACTGCTCCAATGGTAGTATCAGAAGCATCTAAAGAAAGGTGAAAAGGCAGGGTCCAATTGGGTCCTCTTAGTATGGGAGCTATGGAAATATTCTCCTTATGTTTAACAAATGCTGTTTGGCATGCCTCATTCCAAATAAATTGCACATCCTTCATTAATAGTGAAAACAAATGAGAGGCAAGTTTGGAAAAAATTTCTATAAATCTTTGGTAATAACCAGCATGCCCCAAGAAACTTCGCACTTCTTTTTGAGTTACAGGAGTAGGTATATTTTTTATTAGCTTGATTTTAGAGGGGTCCACCTGGATTCCATCAGCAGAGATAAAATGCCCCAACACCACTCCCTCAGTTATCATCATATGGCACTTTTTAGTGCTCAAAGATAGCTGGTCCTGTTCGCAATGAGTTAAAACCTTTTCCCAATTTTTCAATGTTTCTTCAAAATCTCTACCATAAAGAGTAAAATCATCCATAAAAATTTCCATACTATCATTAACTAATTATGAAAACATGCCAATCACATCTCTTTGAAATGTGGCTGGTGCATTGCATAAACCAAAGGGAAGCACTTTGTATGCAAAATTTCCCCCGGGACAGGTGAAGGTAGTTTTATCTTGGTCTTCAGGAGAAATATAGATTTGATTGTACTTGGTAAACCCATCCAAGAAGGAGAACAACATATTCCCAGATAAGGAGTCAAGTACTTGATCAATGAAAGGAAGGGGAAAATGATCTTTCTGTGTTTCCTTGTTCCTCTCTCTATAGTCCACATAGACTCTCCATTTACCATTCTTCTTGGGTATTATTACAAGTAGAGACACCCACTCACTGTCTGAAATGGGATACATAAATCTTGCTTCCAACAGTTTCTGAATTTCTTCCTTCACTATGTCCCTAAGATTGGGGTTCATTCGTCGTTGAGGCTAGAACACAGGGCAGGAATCACTTTTGATATAAATGTGATGGGTGCATAGATTAGAGGGGATACCCCTCATGTCTATGTATTCCTAGGAAAATTCCCCCTTGTGTTTTTTTAAGAGATTGATCAGGCGCTTCTATTCATCTAGGGAAAGGTTGGGATTAATATTCATGGTTTTTCCAGACTCTACCTCGATAGGAACACTTTTGAAAATTTTCAACACTGGAACTATATCAGTGTCATTGACTAATGCTTCTTCTATGATATTTTCTTGTTCCTATTCAGCTAGAGTAGCATTCAGGATCTCATAAATTTTCTTATTGACAGAAGTGGGTTCACTAATGAAATTATTAATGGCATCTTCTTCAGTTTCATCCTTAAAAGTTAAGGCCTTCCCTATCATTAATAATGGTTGAACGCCCTCTTCTTCCTCTGGTTCCATCCATAACAGAGTATCAGCTTCTAGGCTAGGCCAAGCTGGAGGATAGATAGTGAGGTTCTTTATCTTGATTTCATCTGATATGGTCATAGACCCAGATCGGCAGGTGATGCAAGCATCACCTGTAGCTAACCAGGGCCTTCCCAGGATTAATGGGTGTCCTCCTAGATATGACTCAGGTTGTAAAACCAAGAAGTCAGCAGGGTAATCCCAAGAATCAATTGAGATAACAAGATCATCGAATATTCCTTCAGGTTTAATAGTGGATCTATATTCCAGTTCTAAAACGGTGGGAGTTGACCTAAGATTAGTGAGCCCATGTTTTCTTACAGTTTCAATAGTCATACCATTAATTTCTCCTCCTAATTATACCAGTACATTGGGTATCTGTGTGCACCCAATCTGCATAGTGATAGTGGGATTCCTAGGGTCATTGTATTTTGCCAAGAGGGTTTTTCCCATTATTAATGTAGATAATTTCCCTATGACATGAACAGTGGGAGGATCTGTGGGTTCCCTTCCTAGTTTCCTTGTACATAGATCCCAAGCAATTATGGCATAGACAGGTACATCTTGAAGGGTCTGAAGGAGTGGAATTTTAACATAAATATTTTTTAACTCTCCTAAGAGGTTAAACTGAGGTTGTCCCACTACCTTTGGTAACATTAATCTTTCAGGGTATGGTGGTTCCCTAATCAACTATGTAGGCTGCGTGTCAATAAATGTGTATTTCTGTGTCTCATCCATCATATTAGTAGGATGTTCAACGTCTTCAATAATGGGGGTTGTTGTATTTGATAAATACTATGGATTCATCCCTTCTTCATGCACAGAGGATGGAACATCCTCAACGATCAAAGGCTCCACTACCTTTCCTGATCGTAAGCAGATATCATTGTAGGGTGCAGGAGTAAGGGATTAAGCAGGCATGTTGACAGCCTCAAACTGATGGACTACTTTATTATTTGGGTTAGGGTTAGGTTGAGTAGGCAGCTGACGTCGTATAGGCATATTTGGGACAACATAATTATGGAGTTGCAGCTGGGACTACTGATAAGGCTGAGGATATTTAGGAGGGTATGGTTGTTGAGGAAACGTTTAATGTGGAAGCTATGAAGGGGGTTGGTTATGGGGAAACTGGTTCCTTGGATGGAAATTCCTCCATTCAGGAGACCAAGAATTTTGTTGGTTTGGTGGCTATGGTGGCTGTGGCTAGGGGTTCTAGGAGTTAAAATTTTGCATTGAAGGTTGAGAGGGGTACCATTGAGGATTATAATAAGATGAAGGAAATTGTGTATTCATATGCTGCATATTATTCCAATTATTCATGTTATTCAAAAATGGAAACAAGTCTGGAGTCATACCTTGATTTTGAGGCTACCAGGGCTTTTTCTGTGCAATAAAGTAAGATGGTTCCACCTCTGGAGTTGATGCTTGCAGAACATCCTTCACTTGAGTTAGTGAGAAGAATTATTTTGTGTCATGGTTCAAATTGGATAGCTGACACACTTCTACCTTGTCGATCAAGCACTCCTTCAGAGGGTGGTTCTTCCTACATCTAGGGCAGAATACACCTAGTGTGAGGATCGGGTAGAATACACCTAGTGTGAGATCCTCTACTTCTTGTTTATGCTTTACCCTTAGGACATCTATTTTTGAGGAGATGGAGCTCATCATTTATGTTTTGAATTTTTCGAGGAGATTGCCTATATCTACATAGGTGGCTCCTCCATTAGATGAATATTTCATTCTGTCAAATACATCACATTCTAATTTGTCCTGTTTGTCTCGTTTTTTATTCCTGGAAGATCCCCTGGAATATCTTTTGCACAGTTCCACAAACTTTTCAAAGGACTCCTTGGAGATATCCCCCTTTCCTAGCAGGTTTAACATGTCTAGGCAATCATCCCTAATCCTGTGAAGTAGGATTATTTTGAGCACATCTAACCCCATATTAGTCTGTCCAGCTCTTTGCACATTATATAAAATCCTTTCGACAAAATATTCCAGACATTCATCGTCCTTCTGTACCATTTTAAATAATTCCTCTCTCGTATCCTTGGTATTGCAATACTCCTGATATTTCTCTAGGAACACCTATTTCATCCTATCCCAGTTAGTGAAAGTTTCACCTCCCAGTCTCATAAACCAATGTAATGCATTGTCCTTCAGAGTGGCAGGGAACAGTTTCAGCTTCTGTGCATTGGTGGTGTAGTCATAGCTATGACAGAGGATGTAAAATTCGAAAAAAAAATCATCCGGATCCTCTGTCACTTTTCCATAAAAGCAAGGCAACACCAATGGCGATATATTTTTCATGGGGGCTATTGGTTCTGGTTGTTGAATTGGGAACTGAAGTGTAGCCACCGTCCCTTTAGGCAAGAAATTACCCTCATGATGATGATTCTCTCCCATTGCTTCTTCCTCTTTGGGATCACATATGTTACTCATATTTTCTTCTATTTTATCCTCTTCATCCTGTTTGTGCCAGAAATTGTTTCTAAGGCTAGAGAAACAAGCCAACACACACTCAAGATAAAATTCAATAAAATAGATAAGGTTTAGGGTTTCTGTAATGTTTTAATGGTTATAAGCTTTGGGAACAATCAGGGAATACATTCATAAGCAAATAAATAACTAAATCATAAATAAATGATGATAAAGATGCATAATATATCACACAAGATCCAACAGAACACAATGTTGAAGTTCATACATAACAAACAAGCATTACCAGCAAATACACATTAACCAACAATGAATATATCTATTAAGAAACTAAACAAGTTCAATAATGAAGCCAACATAGAAAAACTGAAGGGTAAAAGTCATATATATCATAATTTCATCAGCAAATGCTTATAAGAGTCACCATACTTAGCTCCTGAACAAGTCTGAAGATACAAACAGTCTGCAAACCTCCTGTAGCTCCCCAAAAATCAGAACTCTGCTAATGACTCTCTAACCTCTCTAAACAGTGTTTCTTTTACAAAAATTAGTTAGGTCTCAAAAGCCCTAACTGCCTCCATCAACTCGCTGAGATAAAGTAAAATGTACAAAGTTACAAAATTACAAAATATGCTAAAAATAGTAAATACTAACATATGTGTTTATCAACTAGTAACAACAAATAACTAAATGGAAAACTGACTCATAGCTTTTTTGCTACCTCAGCTAGCAGGGGAATTCCATCTACTACTTGATCTTTCCTCTTAGCTTTCTTCTTCTCCTACTCCAGGTTAGTTATCCTTTTAGTGAGCTTCTTGTTTTCCTGCTGCAAGTTCTTTACTGTGTTTTCCAACTCTGTACAGTGTATATCAGTAGTGCTTTTCCTCTTGAGAACCTCTTTGGATACCTCTGACAACTCTTGGAAATGATTATGGACATCCTTTAGTTCTTCTATAAGCCCTCTGTTAACATTCATCAACCCATCATTAACATCTTGCAAGTATTTCATCTGTTGCTTAAACTGCTGAATAATTTCCTGCAAATTTTCTCTATCAAAACTAGGGATCTCAGGTATGTTTGCATCCTTTATTTACAAGTCTGAGAAATTAGTAGGAGTACTAGGCTCTTTTGGAATTCCTTCTTCCCTAATTATAAGCTCATCTTCTTCTTCCCACTCTTGATTTTCAATAGGACATATTTTAGCTTTCTTTTCTTGCTGCTGTCTTAAAAGCTTATTTTTAATCTCAAGAATTATTGTAGACAATTCAGATTTGGCTGCTCAAACTCTTTTATAGACTGTGATCCTTTCACCTTTGCAGGCTGAGAAGAAGAAGGTTTAGCAACTGATTTTCCTTTGCTTTTGCTGTCCATTTTACCAGTTTCTGTCTCTTCATTTGAGGTAGTATCAATCAAGACAGTCTCTTGTTTAGAATTCAATTTTGGATTAAGTAACCTCTTCATGTTCCATCTTAATTTGTTTGTTATCCTCGTTTAGGGCCTCCAATATGGGGTTACAGTCCTTTTCTTCTTCTTATTAGGTTTAGCTACTTTGATCTCTGAAATGAAGAATTATCCACAGGTTTCATGCTTGCCTTTAGCTTCATCAATGGGCTGATCTTCTTCTAGTAAATATCCCTCATCATCTGAGAGAATGGTGAGTGGACTTCTCTATTGGGTTTGAAAATCATCTTCAGGCATATCAACCTTTTCTATAACAACAGCTCTAGGTTCCTTGGAAACTGTTGCTGGTCTCAACTGTTGCCTATGCTATAATTCTTCTTCTGAAAATAGTGAATATCTTCCTACAGTACCAACTAAAAACACCTTGGGTTTACTGTCAACCTCCACATCTTCTGCTGCCTTTTCAACTTCAACATCTTCCTTGTTTTCAAGTTTGGCTTTCTGACCTAATTTCTTCATCATAACTTTACCCTTATCAGCTTGCCTCTTAGGTTTTTGATCTTCTTCTCTGGTTTGAAAACCAGACCAAAAGATGAAAAAGTCCCAAGTCTTCCCTTCATGTTGCAAAACTGTGCTAATAATCAGCTTAATTAGCCCATGATGAAAGATTGATTGAGAAGTATGGTCTTCATGCTGCTTAACCCTATTGGACATTTTCTGCAAGCTTTTCAAAAAGAAGAATGGCAGGTCCATCTTTGATACCCCTGCCATATGTTGGAGAAATCTGAAATGATATTTATACACATAATCATACCTGCCTTCGCAAGTAACATAACTCTGCAAAATCCTAATTGGCTCTATCCATTCCTTTCTGAAATGTTGAATAAGGATGCCTTTATTCTAATCAGGGGTGACATTGGGTAATAGATATCTTTTTGGCTCAAAGTCAAAAGGCAGCTTTTTAAACCATGGTTAACCCTCATTTTTAATCCCTGTGGCTTCTACAATTAGCTCTACTGTCAACTTGAATTTAAGAGTATCAAAGGTCACCATGTCATTTTTACAGCACTGTGCAAACCTGCAAGACACTTCAGCATTATACCCATCTATCTTCTTGAAAAAGTCCATCTATCCAGCTTGCTGAAATAATTCAACACATCCATGGAGCTTTTCAATCCACCCTACATCAGTTGGTTCTGCTCTGTTCACTTTACCACTCTTACCCATCTTTTTCTTCAAGGGATGTAAACTATATGGTTTTAGGTTTCAATTTATGATCTGACAGATGCCTGCTGCATTCAAATCTCTTAGGTTTCACTGACAGCTCCTTTTAATCTTATATGACTACTCCTTTGTTTTCCTAATACAAATTAGGTTTATCATAAGCATAAGAGACTTAGGTCATTTGAAATATTCCAAAATCTTCACTGCAACTGGTCCAAACTCTTCATTGCAACTGGTGACTGTCATGCAATTTAATTATTGGATGTTCATCTCCAATATGAAACATAAGCTTGTGTATTGAGCACCATGACCTGCCAAAATCCTGTATAAACAATCTCTGCAAAATAAGAGCTTACAAGAAGAATCTCGACTGTCAACCTTCTAGATCAATTTTAGACTGTTCAGAGGTTAGATGAGAGGAATATAAGGCAGAAATAAGCTCAAACTTATCACTTTCATCTCTTAACAGTTTGAATCAAAATGATACTAGGTTTTCATCTGTCTTCAGACTTTTAACTCCTCGCTGCCTTCATCTGCTTTCGAAAACAATAAACTTCCACACCTAACAACTTAGGTCTCCCTACAATTTTAGGTATTCGGCTCCTTTTGTATTGTTAATGAAACTAGCCATCATGTACATTATTCATTCAAACAAGATACTCTCCTTGAACTGCAAAAAAGGAACCTTGTATTGAAAAGACAATGATGATAATCTCATACTCAGTTCCTTTTCTATTTCAATTTTGACCTCAAAACCAACTGATCAGCCTTTAATCATGCAGTAAAAACTAAGTGTTTAGGCTGTCTAGGTCTTCATTTTGTCTTAAAAGTCTAGCTCCTTTATCTCGTGTTGCACCAGCAGCAGTATTAATATTTGAAACATCATGACATACACAGTTTTCGACCCAGCCTCTTTTAAACTTCAACAAACGCATAGTCCAATATAGAGCTAATTTTTAGTCTTCCACTTAACAGAGAATCTCAACATGTCCCAGGAAGCTATCTCTTTGGATGAAATTTCATTTAACAGCACAATTTAACCCTTTCCTCGACCAATTTTGATAAAAATGACCCTACCAAAAAAGCCCCAAATCTGCAGTTATACTAACTTATTGCAAAATACCTCTTAATTGGTCGACTGTAGATATGTTGAACGACCCCTCCTGCTGTTTATGAACCATTCTGGAAGATACAGGTGTCATTCAAGCTCCAATTTAACTCCAAGTGTGAAGATAAAGAAACCCTAGTTTTCTGGGTGACTATGAAACCTCCACCAAACTATACAACTGAAATCTCTGTGCTTTCAGGCCGGCACCGTCATTTTATTAAGTCTTCTACCATCGAGCATGCATGCATGTAACAATTCATTTCGCATTAGACCAAATTATGCGGCTACCTGTCAAGCTAAACTGCATTATGGGTAATAATCATCATGTTTTGCCTCACGACCTGGAAACGCTTGGAATCATGATAATTCTGGAGTTCACACGTAGCAAATAACTCACAACAGGGTATTAGTCATTCATCGTTTGAAATCATGACAAATTTTTTGCTAGAAAACCGGGAATAATGAAGGTCACGATATTCTTGTAGAGCGCCTTCATTATTTTTTTACCCCAGCGCTACAAGAATAATTCTAGTGCTATTTTCTCGTGGTTTTTCAGCTTTTTGGCATTTTGTGTGAAGTTTAAAAGCTGCTTGAGTAGTGATAATGCATTATTATGCTCAAAATAATAATTTGTGAATCCATTCTTTGATATAATGACCTTTAAAATACCCCATCAAAATGTAAAAGATCAAATATAAAACAAAAATATAAAAGCTAAGTTCAAAAATTCATCTAACAACCAAAAATTTTCCTAAAGGAAGCAAATAATTAAACTTAAAACAAAAAGAGTTACTTCGAAATAAATGAAAATCAAACCAAAATCCAAGAAACAAAACCAAAATTGAAGAAACAAATTACTGATTTAACATCTGGCTCCAGCTGTGGGATGAAGTCCTCCCTGTGAGGTTTCAAGAACCTGTAGACCAGTGCCTTCTGTCTTCTATCTACCTGTCTGCAAAACTTCCATTGGGATATGGAGTCTTATTATGATTCACTCATCGGTATGTACAATGATCAGTGAAAAAGCTCTTATAAACTGTAGAAATGCTTAAGGAATCGCCCATTAATAGGGATGGACAATTCCTCACCTTCCAAGGACTGCAAGATAAAAGTATTGTTCTCTAACACTTTTGATACCAAAAAAGGGCCAAACCAAAGATTTTCAAATTTACCATGCTTACCCTTTTGCTCCTTTCTTGCATCCCACCTTAGAACCATATCAGCAACTGAAAAAGTATTTTCTTTACTATTTCTGTCAAATCTGCTTTTGATCTTGGCTCTGTACAACTGTGCTTTTTCATCCACCTTCTCTCTACTTTGCTATAACTCTATCATTTCAAAGATTCTCCTCTACATATCATCTGGCTCCTCTTGAGCATTCTGGAGAAATTTCATCATTGGAATCCCCAAATGAATAGGGAAAACTGCCTCTGTACCATAAACTAGCTGAAATGGAGAAGTACCAATTGCCTGTTTTATTGTAATCCTATCTTCCCACAATGCGTACTTCAGCATTGAATCCCAAGACCTTTTATTATGCTTCAGCAGTTTCTTGATGCTATGAATAATGTTCTTATTGGAGGATTCAGCTTGACCATTTCCCTAAGGATAATAGGGAGTTGAGTGCTTGAGAATGATGCCATTTTATTCACAAAAGGCCACCATTGCCTTAGATTTGAATGCCTTCGCATTGTCTGTTACTAATCTCTGTGGACAGCCAAACTGACTCAGGATGTTTTCTTCAATGAATTCAATGATTACCTTATCCATAGCATTTCTCGTGGGAATGGCTTCCACCCATTTTGTGAAAAAATCTGTTGCAGTCAGAATCCAGTGATGTTGTCCTGAAGATGCTGGATTTATTTCTCCAATAAAGTCCAGACCCCATTGCTGAAAAGGGGCATTGAGTGCAATAGGTTTCAAAGGCAAAGACAATAATTTCTGCTTACCAGCAAATTTCTGACAAGAAATGCAGGCTCTTACCTGCTGGTAAACATCTGTAAACAAGGATGGCCAATAATATCCAGCTCGTAAAATTTTGTAAGCTGTTGCTTTCCAATATTTATGCCCTCCACAGGCACCTTCATGGGATTCTGAGACCACTTCTCCTATTTCATATTGTTCCAAACATCTGAGCAAGATACCCCCTGGATCCTTCCAGAACAATTGATCTTCTACCAAACAATACTTAGTAGCTTTGAGTTTCAAAGATCTAGCAGCCTTCTTGTCCAAATGCTCAGGACATTGCAGAAATAACAGAAAATGAACAATGTCTGCATACCAGGTAGATGCTGAGTAGAAATCCATGATCCTCTCTTTCTTCAGAGCTGCTTGATCTTCTTCTTGAGCTATTTCTTCAGCCATAACATACAGTCCCAGATCCTGACAATTTGATTCAGCTAGTAGCTTGGCTAAACCCTGTCCCTTGACAAGCTTAGTAGGTCTGATCTCCACATCATACTCCATAATTTTTGCAATCCATTTGCCTCTTTTACCCTCACTATCAGGCTATGTTAAGACATCTTTTACTGCAGCATTTGGAACAAATGAAATAACTTTTGAGTGCAAGACATAAATTCTGAAAATTTTTAAAGCCTTCACCAGAGCATAAGCCTGCCTTTCCAATTTACTGTACTTCAGCTCAGAATCCCTAAGAGTTTTACTAAAAAGGGCAATAGGCTGTTCCAATCCTTCTTTATTTTTCTTAAGTAAGACTTCTGCAATTGTGTCTTCTGATGCAAATGAAAAAGTAAGGAATTCTTTGGTAAAATCAGGACTTACCAGTACAAGTGCTTCAGTAAGAGCTACCTTGATTTTCTCAAATGCAGCCTTTGCCTCAACAGTCCACCTGACTTCCTGGTCCTTCTTCAGCATGGCTATGATCTGTTTAATAGTCTCAGCAAAATTGGGAATAAACCACCGCAGAAAATTAATTTTTCCAATGAATGATTGAACATCCTTTTTGCTCCTAGGTAAACTAATCTTTAGTATAGCTTTCACTCTTTCAGGATCTATTCTGATGCCATCAGTAGACACAAGGTGACCAAGTAATTTACCTTCTTGCACAGCAAAATGTGACTTTTTGGGATTTAGGGATAGGCCAATTTTTTTGCATTTTTGGAAGGTATGCCTTAAATGCTTCAAGTGATCATCATTTGACTGGAAAAAAACTGTAATATCATCCAAATAGATAACCACAAACTTATCTTTTTCACCCACAAAGGCAATATCCATTGCTCTCTGAAAGGTTGCTCCAGCATTCATCAGGCCAAAGGGCATCTTGTCATACATGAATGTCCCCCAGGGAGTTGTAAAGGCTGTCTTCTCCTTGTCATTAGGGTGCATTGAAATCTGATTTTACTTTGAGAAACCATCCACCATAGAGATCCTTTGTGCTCCAACCACTTGTTGCAATACATGTTCAATCTTAGGAAGAGGATAGTTGTCTTTCAACGATGATCTATTCAAATTTCTGAAGTCAACACATAATCTGATTTCTCCATTCTTTTTTCTGACAGGAACCAAATTAGCAACCCAGGAAGAGTACCTGAGAGGCACAATTATCTTTGCATACAGCATCTTCTTTACTTCCTTTTCAATCACAGGAAATAAAGCTGGATTGATTGTTCTTAGTTTCTGTTGGAAAGGTTTAACATTAGGCTTCAAAGGAACCTTATGCTGAATGATTGCTATATCATAGGTTCATAATTCTTCATAAGACCAGGCAAACACATCTACGTGTTCCTTTAATAGTTTGATATATCTATTTCTTTGTTCTACTATCAATGATTTTGAAATTTTTACCATTCTAGGCTGTTCAGCTGAACCAATGTTGCAGTCCACTACATTCTCTTCTGAAGACTGAACAATAGGTTTTGAAGGTGTATCATCTTTTGTGAATATTCTCTCCAGAGGTACCAAACCTTTGGGAATCAAATTGCTCTTCAATTCAATGATCTTATGACTTGCTATCTCTTCTGCAGCAATTTCATCCAACTGTTATTCTTCATCATCCTGATCCTGATCAATTTGGGAATTTGAGAACTCATATGTAAGTTCAATGAACCTTTTAATCTTAGTATCATCCTCAAACACTCTCCACTGTTTCACATTATCGGGTATCGAAGGTCTGTACCTTATTTCAATTGGATACCTCAACTGAGTAGTTTTAGGAATTCTGAAGTATGTGGAAGCTAAAGCCAATGAATCTGCGGTCTGATTGTAATCCCTGGGAATATAGGTAATATTAAAAGCTACAAAATAGTTTTCAAGCATGTCCCATACCTCATTATGGTAAGGCTTCAACAAACCCTGCTCACTTGATATTTGTTCTTCACTTGTTGAACAACTAGTTCGGAGTCGCCAAATGCAGCAATCTGCTGAATGCCTAATTATTTAGCAGCCTTTAATCCCAGTAGCAGAGCCTCATACTCAGCAGTATTGTTTGTAGTAACGAATTCCAACTTGTACATGAGCCTCATTGTTTCACCTCCAAGAGATTTGAGAAGAACTCTAGCTCCAACACCCTCTTTGCATGAGGATCCATCAAAATACAATTTCCACAATGCATTTTCTTCATTTATGCTATGTTTTACTGGTTGTTCCTTTTCCACTTGTAACAGACCAGCAGAATTATCCTCATCACTGAAATGTAACATGCATGTACCAAGATCTTTATCAACAGAGTACAGTGGGTGATTAGTGGGATGCTTATCATCTGTCACTATGTAAGCAAACTACAGTTCTCTATATAGTCTTCTAGTTTCTCCACCAAACACTGGAATGGTGGCATATGAAAGGTCCATTTGTAAGGTTCCCCCAACCTTTTTAGCCCATTACCTAGATAGAAGCAAACCAAATTTCGGTGTTATATTAGCTACCACAACATCCATTATCACACTTTTCATGGGAAACGGAGCTAGGCTGACAACCATGTCCTTTATCACTCCAAGACACTTCACTGCTCAGGAATCAAAGGCATATAGGTCATGGTAAGGCTTAGTGATGCTCAGGCCCAAAGCCTCCATAACAGCCTTTGGCATCAGATTGTGGGATGCTCCTGAATATAAAAGGCAATTGTGAATCATTTGATCATGGACTGTTAGGGTGACATAGAAAGGGGGTGAAGCACCAGCCTCATTTTCAGTTTTTTTAGCCAGGGCTGATCCAATGAAGATTCTAGGGTTTTCTTCCTACAAATTAACTGTATTTGAAATATGCTGATTACTGGGTACATTCATCACTTTCAGGACTGTTTCTTTATATGAAGGATTCTTTATTAACTCAGTCAAAGGTACAGGGATCTTTAACTTCCCTAGTTCATTCTCCAAACTAAAATTCTGGACAGATTTGTTTACCTCTTCAATTTCAGCATTCTTCTTTGATTTTTCTGCAGATTATCTTTTTTCTGGCACAGGATCAGCTGTCTGTTTAGCAGGAACAGCAGTAGTAGGAACTGGAGCAGCAGGAACAACATCTTTCTTTTTTGGGGCCTGCACCACTTGCTTTGGGCCTGATCTAAGATTTATAGTCTTCTTGGGTCCATTCTGATGAACAGCAGCAGCTACAGCAGTATTTTCTAACTCTAGCTCATCCTCAGCTTCAAACATATCAGCATCATAAAATTTTGCATTCAGAAATTCTCCTTCAGTAACAAAACCTGTAGACAATCCATCTCCAAAGTGGTTCATATCCTGATCAGTCTCAGTCTCTTCAAAAAGCAACTTTTCATCAACTTCTTCTTCATCAGCCACATTATTTTGAAGAGGTGGGGCCACTTTTTGATCCTCATTTTCTCTCCTTTCTCGCTGGATATCATTGTTCCTGCACTCTCTTGGTATAAATCTGGGAGCAAATTGCCTTCTGAACTGATTCTGGTTATTTGGATTCCTTTCAGCTTCTGGAGCAGGTTTGCCAGAATTATTTTCAAGCTCTAGTTTATTCAGTTTGGTAGTGAGAATCTTCACTAACTTATCCATCTCATCTATATTGGCTTCAGCAGACTGAGGAGCAACACTTCCTGAAACAACTTCCTTCTTTCCTTTTCTTTCATAAAGTTGTTGGGGAGTTTCTTTCTTAAGTTTGTTCGAAGCCAGCAAATTGGATTCTACCTCCAATGCTGCATCTTGCATGTTCATCAAGGTGATATGTCTCCTTTCTCTCAATAATAGAGAAAATTCATGGTCAAAGGCATTGGCATAAGTAAGTTTAGCTGATGTTTCAGTAGGCTTAATTTCTGCTGGAATCCTACTATACATTTTGTTAAATCTTTTGGAAAAATCAGCAACAGTCTCCTCTTTTTTCCTTCTGAGAGCTCCAAACTCAGTTATATAATAGGTTTGGTCCTTTGTGTCTCCCCATTGCCTCATGAAAAGATCACTGAGCTCTTCAATTATAGTGATTGAGTTGGCAGGCAACTCTCTAAACCACTTCCTAACATCCCCATCAAGTCTCTGAACAAATACCTTCATCCACACATCTTTAATCTCAATGTTTTGATTGTCAGCATAACTTAGGAAAGCCTCCAAATGTTCCTCAGCAGTGGTTTCCCCCTGTCCATTGAACCTAGGCATATAATTTCGGTAATCACCTCTAGGAAATGCATGAAAGGATGAGGTAATACTAATGGTGCATACCTGGCTGCAACCATCCGGTCCATCATATCCATGGGAGGGTTTTGGGCTACCATCTTTGGACTGACTGTCTTTGCAGATGAGGAAGCTTGACTGGAGCTTGTTTGAAAAGGGCTCTTTCCTACTTTCAGCTGAAAGAGAGGTATTTTACCAGGAGAAGCAGTCTGGGTTTTCAAAAAGGTTTGAGGATTAGTAAAAACTTGAAAAGTGCTCTCAAGGAGAGTAGGTTTTATCCAAGGTGAGGTTTCAGCTGGATGTAATGAAGCACCCAACTGGTCAGGGTCATAGAGGGCTGATAAAGATTGAGACCTTCAGATTTTTCTTGTTGTTTTCAATATTTGTTCAGGGTTTGAAACCCCTGAATGTAACAGTGAAGTAGGCCTGCTCCTGGTTCCCACTCCTTTAGAAGCCAGTGTGACAACTTTTTTGCTGAAAATAGCCTTCAAAAGTGCTGGTTCAAGTCGACCTCTTAAACTAGTAAAATTGATAAGTATCCCAGGGAAGATATGCTTCAGCTTCGTCCCCAGCAACGGCGCTAAAGATGTTTGTGCCAGAAATTGTTTCTAAGGCCAGAGAAACAAGCCAACACACACTAAAGATAAAATTCAATAAAATAGATAAGGTTTAGGGTTTCTGTAATGTTTTAATGGTTATAATCTTTGGGAACAATCAGGGAATACATTCATAAGCAAAGCAATAACTAAATCATAAACAAATGATGATAAAGATGCATAATATATCACACAAGATCCAACAGAACACAATGTTGAGGTTCATACATAATCGACAAGCATTACCAGCAAATACACATTAACCAGCAATGAATATATCTATTAAGAAACTAAACAAGTTCAATAATGAAGCCAACACAGAAAAACTGAAGGCTAAAAGTCATATATATCATAATTTCATCAGCAAATGCTTATAAGAGTCACCATACTTAGCTCCTGAACAAGTCTGAAGATACAAACAGTCTGCAGACCTCCTGTAGCTCCCCAAAAATCAGAACCCTGCTAATGACTCTCTAACCTCTCTAATAGTGTTTCTTTTACAAAAATTAGTTAGGTCTCAAAAACCCTAACTGCCTCCATCAACTCGCTGAGATAAAGTAAAATGTACAAAGTTACAAAATTACAAAATATGCTAAAAATAGTAAATACTAACATATGTGTTTATCAACTAGTAACAACAAATAACTAAATGGACAACTAACTCATAGCTTTTTCCCTACCTTAGCTAGCAGGGCAATTCCATGTACTGCTTGATCTTTCCTCTTAGCTTTCTTCTTCTCCTACTCCAGGTTATTTATCCTTTTAGTGAGCTTCTTGTTTTCCTGCTGCAAGTTCTTTACTCTATTTTCCAACTCTGTACAGTGTATATTAGTAGTGCTTTTCCTCTTGAGAACCTCTTTGGATACCTCTGACAGCTCCTGGAAATGATTATGGACATCCTTTAGTTCTTCTATAAGCCCTCTGTTAACCTTCATCAACCCATCATTAACATCTTGCAAGTATTTCATCTGTTGCTTATACTACTGAATACTTTCCTGCAAATTTTCTCTATCAAAACTAGGGATCTCAGGTATGTTTGCATCCTTTATTAACAAGTCTGAGAAATCAGTAGGAGTACTAGGCTCTTTTAGAATTCATGCTTCCCTAAGTATAAGCTCATCTTCTTCTTCCCACTCTTGATTTTCAATAGGACATATTTTAGCTTTCTTTTCTTGCTGCTGTCTTAAAAGCTTATTTTTAATCTCAAGAATTATGGAAGACAATTCAGATTTGGGCTGCTCAAACTCTTTTATAGACTGTGATCATTTCACCTTTGTAGGCTGAGAAGAAGAAGGTTTAGCAACTGATTTTCCTTTTCTTTTGTTGTCCATTTTACCAGTTTCTGTCTCTTCGTTTGAGGTAGTATCAATCAAGATAGTCTCTTGTTTAGAATTCAATTTTGGATTAAGTAACCTCTTCATGTTCCATCTTAATTTGTTTGTTGGCCTGGTTTTAGGCCTCCAATATGGGGTTACAGTCCTTTTCTTCTTCTTATTAGGTTTAGCTACTTTGATCTCTTAAATGAAGAATTCTCCACAGGTTTCATGCTTGCCTTCTGCTTCATCAATGGGCTAATCTTCTTCCAGTAAATATCCCTCATCATCTGAGAGAATGGTGAGTGGACTTCTCTGTTGGGTTTGAAAATCATCTTCAGGCATATCAACCTTTTCAATAACAGCAGCTCTAGGTTCCTTGGAAACTGCTGCTGGTCTCAACTGTTGCCTATATTGTAATTCTTCTTCTAAAAACAGTGAATATCTGCCTGTAGTACCAACTGAAAACACCTTGGGTTTACTGTCAACCTCCACATATTCTACTGCCTTTTCAACTTCAACATCTTCCTTGTTTTCAAGTTTGGATTTCTGACCTAATTTCTTCATCGTAACTTTACCCTTATCAGCTTTCCTCTTAGGTTTCTGATCTTCTTCTCTGGTTTTAAAACCAGACCAAAAGATGAAAAAGTCCCAAGTCTTCCCTTCATGTTGAAAAACTGTGCCAATAATCAGCTTAATTAGCCCATGATGAAAGATTGATTCAGAAGTATGGTCTTCATGCTGCTTAACCCTACTGGATATTTTCTGCAAGCTTTTCAAAAAGAAGAATGGCAGGTTCATCTTTGATACCCCCACCATATGTTGGAGAAATTTGAAATGATATTTATACACATAAGCATACCTGCCTTCGTAAGTAACATAACTCTGCAAAATCCTAATTGGCTCTATCCATTCCTTTCTGAAATGTTGAATAAGGATGCCTTTATTCCAATCAGGGGTGACATTGGGTAATAGATATCTTTGTGGCTCAAAGTCAAAAGGCAGCTTTTTAAACCATGGTTCACCCTTATTTTTAATCCATGTGGCTTCTCCAATCAGCTCTACTGTCATCTTGAATTTAAGAGTATCAAAGGTCACCATGTCATTTTTACAGCACTATGCAAACCTACAAGACACTTCAGCATTATACCCATCTATCTTCTTGAAAAAGTCCATCCATCTAGCTTGTTGAAATAATTCAACACATCCAGGGAGCTTTTCAATCCACGCTACATCAATTGGTTCTGCTCTGTTCACTTTACCACTCTTACCCATCTTTTTCTTCAAGGGATGTAAACTATATTGTTTTAGGTTTCAATTTATGATCTGACAGATGCCTGTTGCATTCAAGTCTCTTAGGTTTCACTGACAGCTCCTTTTAATCTTATCTAACTGCTCCTTTGTTTTCCTAATACAAATTAGGTTTATCATAAGCATAAGAGACTTAGGTCATTTGAAATCTTCCAAACTCTTCACTGCAACTGGTCCAAAGTCTTCACTACAACTGGTGACTATCGTGCAATTTAATTATTGGTTGTTCATCTCCAATATGAAACATAAGCCTGTGTATTGAGCACCATAACCTGCCAGAATCCTGTATAAACAATCTCTGCAAAATAAGACCTTACAAGAAGAATCTCGGCTATCAACCTTCTATATTAATTTCAGACTGTTTAGAGGTTAGATGAGAGGAATATAAGGCAGAAATAAGCTCAAACTTATTACTTTCATCTCTTAACAGTTTGAATCAAAATGATACTAGGTTTTCATCTGTCTTCAAACTTTTAACTCCTCGCTGCCTTCATCTGCTTTCAAAAACAATAAACTTCCACACCTAACAACTTAGGTCTCCCTGCAATTTTAGGTATTCGGCTCCTGTTGTATTGTTAATGAAACTAGCCATCATGTACATTATTCATTCAAACAAGAGACTCTCCTTGAACTGCAAAAAAGGAACCTTGTGTTGAAAAGACAAGGATGATAATCTCATACTCAGTTCCTTTTCTATTTCAATTTTGACCTCAAAACCAATTGATCATCCTTCAATCATGCAGTAAAAACTAAGTGTTTAGGCTGTCTAGGTCTTCATTTTGTCTTAAAATTCCAGCGCCTTTATCTCATGTTGCACCAGCAGCAGTATTAATATTTGAAACATCATGACATACACAGTTTTCGACCGAGCCTCTTTTAAACTTCAACAAACGTATAGTCCAATATAGAGATAATTTTCAGTCTTCCACTTAACAGAGCATCTCAACATGTCCCAGGTAGCTATCTCTTTGGATGTAATTTCATTTAATAGCACAATTTAACCCTTTCCTTGACCAATTTTGATAAAAATGACCCTACCGAAAAAGCCCCAAATCTATAGTTATACTAACTTATTGGGAAATACCTCTTAATTGGTCGACTGTAGATACGTTGAGCGACCCCTCCTGCCATTTATGAACCGTTCTGGAAGATACAGGTGTCGTTCAAGCTCCAATTTAACTCCAAGTGTGAAGATAAAGAAACCCTAGTTTTCTGGGCAACTATGAAACTTCCACCAAACTCTGCAACTGAAATCTCCGTGCTTTCAGGCCGGCACCGTCATTTTATTAAGTCTTCTACCATCGAGCATGCATGCATGTAACAATTCATTTCTCATTAGACCAAATTATGTGGCTACCTATCAAGCTAAACTGCATTATGGGTAATAATCATCACGTTTTGCCTCACGACCTGGAAACGCTTGGAATCATGATAATTCTGGAGTACACACGTAGCAAAGAACTCACAGCAGGGGATTAGTCATTCATCATTTGAAATCATGACAAATTTTTTGCTAGAAAACCAGGAATAATGAAGGTCGCCATATTCTTGTAGCGCGCCTTCATTATTTTTTTACCCTAGCGCTACAAGAATAATTCTAGTGTTATTTTCTCATGGTTTTTCAGCTTTTTGGCATTTTGTGTGAAGTTTAAAAGCTGTTTGAGTAGTGATCATGCATTATTATGCTCAAAATAATCATTTGTGAATCCATTCTTTGATATAATGACCTTTAAAATACCCCATCAAAATGTAAAAGATCAAATATAAAACAAAAATATAAAATCTAAGTTCAAAAATTCATCTAACAACCAAAAATTTTCCTAAAGGAAGCAAATAATTAAACTTAAAACAAAAAGAGTTACTTCGAAATAAATGAAAATCAAACCAAAATCGAAGAAACAAAACCAAAATTGAAGAAACAAATTACTGATTTAACACATCCTTCCACTGATCGTTGAATTTCTGATGGAATTGTGTCCACTCCTCTTCAGTCACAACCTTCCCATTAATGTGATAGATCAAATCTCAATCAACTGATCCTAGAGCACTAACTCTATCTTCCTCTGCAGGGGTATCCAAGGGTGTTGCAGCTCCTCATTTGTTCTCCACTGTAGAGACTCACGCTGCCACTCCAGGGGTGATAGAGCTTCTTCTGATGGGTGTTTCCTGATAGCAAGCCCTGGTAGAGGAATTGGTTCTATAAACTAGGTCGTCAATGAATGTTCTTCTCCCCAATGCTAGATTTCACCCACGGCCTCGACCACTTGCAACGTTAGTGTTCTGTTGGGTTCTGGGATTTATAAGATGGTCACGCTATACCCTTCTTGTATTCATGCAACCCAAAACATACAGACTTAAAAAAAAATAGAAGAAGAATGAATAAAGATAATTACTAGATGCAACTATAATAGTGTCTAATACTTATCCTCCCCGGCAACGGCGCCAAAATGTTGGGCACCCTATATGCAAGTTAATTAAAGCCAACATATAGAGTGTTCAATATAAATTGTCAACCCAGGGAAGTCTCTTATTTCAAGGATTATATGTACTATATATGCTTTAAACACTAAGTATCTGATGCTATAAGTAAATGATCCTACTTTCCTATTCACCCACACTCATCCCATAATCCACTTAATCTAATTTACTTTGTCAAGAATGCAATCACAAATACCTCCTACGATTCAATATAAATTGTCAACCTAGGGAAGTCTCTTATTTCAAGGATTATATGTACTATATATGATTTAAACACTAAGTAGCTGATGCTGTAAGTAAATGATCCTACTTTCCTATTCATCCACACTCATCCCATAATCCACTTAATCTAATTTACTTTCTCAAGAATGCAATCACAAATACCTCCTACGATTCTTAATCTAGAATTGAAATATTCATGAAATAACATCTAGATGACTTTTATAGAAAGTAAAATCCATAATTACCAAACCATATAAAGATCCATCCAACTATCCTGATTTAGTTATTCTATAAATCCAAAGTACATGAATTAAATTCAGTTATTCTATAAATTCAAAGTACACGAATAAAATTCTGCAATTATAAATGCGAAGGAAGAAACTATAAATATCTAAAGAAAACATGAATTGAAAGAACTAGGGATGAATAGGGATGTTAGAGCTATCACACAGTTACATAAAAGACAATTAACCTATACAGTCGACCGACACACCACACCACTGCAGTTTTACAGGAGATGCAATTACTGATTATTCAAATGACACACGATAAATCGATAACTGTTGCAGCTTACTGTAAATAAATGAAGTTATAACAAAATCACACAACAGAATAAATACAATACCTAATTAACACAAAGAAGCTGAAAGTAACACATGTTAAAACACCGATATCTGAAGAATCAAACTCATTTTATTAAAAAGTGGCATATGAACACGCAACCTTAATCACAGTTGATACAATAATTTGGTTAAATTTTCAACCCCTGGATCAGAATAGTTGCTAGTATTTATACAATTACAATCATAACATCTTCCTACTATTATCGGGAAGCCATGAAGATCAAAGATCTTCAGGCTGTCCTAATTACAATGAGTTGTTACAGTCATGGCAAGATGAGAGCATAAGATATAGGGAAGCTGTTATTCAAGCCATAAATAATAATCATGATTAATTGAGAAGATACTCCATGGATTGCAGCTAATTTTGAGCAGCGGCGCACTATTGCCTCCAAATATATCGTATTCTTCTGAAGCTACCCTTGTACAACTCACATGGAATAATACACTTGGACAACATTCCCTGGCCAACGATGGAATGGATGGTGATCAACTCAGCAATGAATGTCCATCCCTCCTTTGGCATGTTCAGTCCGCTACATCTGTATTCCTTACATCTTGAATTTTTTTTATTAAACCACTATATCTTAGCATAATTTAAGATGTAGAGCCCTAATTACCACGATCCTAACCATTAATAAAATAATAAAATGATTAACCATACCTGTATGACTTGAGGGACCAAGTGAGGGAAAAACATCTGTTTAGCATGCATAATAGAGTAGGATGAGGGAAAAAGAGGTAGATAAGGGTGGTAAAAAAGGGGCCATTTCTGTGCTCAACAGTCACGTATGCTATGATTTTTTGTTTTTGGGGAAAATTAAGTGTTGCTACATGAGTTTAGGTGATTGCTGAGTCTTCTTTGATGCTTCTAGTGTTTGTATCTCCCCTCTGTTTTTTACTAGAAACTCTTCTTGATTTGATTTTTGAAAAATGTTCTTATCATTTCATTTTCTATTTTTTGTTTTGGGATTAGTGCATTAGGTCTCTTTTACCTTGCTGCTTTGCTTGGCTGTTGTTTGTGAGTGCTTGTAAAGTCTGAGGGTTGTAGAGTCATACTTTGATTTTTATCTCATTTGATTCAAAAATACATAACATTTTGCTTTTTTTCATTGTTATGCATTGTTTGCATTTTGCATTTAGCATCGTACTTTCATTAGGTTTTCTTTGTGAATATTAGTCATATTTTCATATAGGAAATGATTTCATATAGATTTGAAGGAAAAATCTTACACTTCACGTAGTAGCATACCCTGTTTTTCATTTGACATATTGCATTTCCATTTATTGTTGCATCATAACATCATTAGTTGCATGACCATTTACCCTTGAGTGATAAAGCCAATTAAAATCAACGCATAATAAAATGAATTACACTCTTTTATTTTTTAGGGTGCACCAACAAGACTATTTTTTAGGGTCTTGGAATAGTTCATTGTGACCCAATTCTCCAAGACCACTAAACAAAACAATTAGGTGTATGTCTAGGTGAGAGTGTGAAATCCTTTATATACTTAGTGTTCTTAGGATCCTCCTCCTACAAGGGAGTTAAGCACGAGGCAATGTGAGCGGTTATGATTGGGATGACCCTTGGTTGTAACTGAGTAGCACCAAAGATATTTCCAGGATTATATTCGTATCTGGGGGCTCTTTCGATAGTTTTTGGCTTTACTACCCTACCCATACAATCAATCCCGCATGCGAATGTCCGCCTGAGCATTGATTATATCAAGGTGACCTTAGTTTCCTTACCTAGGTTATTGAGGGGTTATTTACAGAGGTTATTTTGAAGGTGTCATGGCCAGGTAGGGGTTGGAAAGCATAGTCGCTATATGTGTTTAAGCTGAGGGACACTATAGTTGGTTACGAGCCTCCGCTTATTGTGTATGGGAGTCTCAAGCCTCTCCTAGGTGAGACATACCTACTTCATTCGGTAGCTCACATATCCTACCCTTGTTTGCTTGCGATTTGGATTTACATTTTGTAGGTGTATGCTCTATGCACGCTAATTTTCCTAGGGTTTGCATAATTAGATCAAGTCTTTTTATTTTTTGAGTCATTGTGGATTCGAGCGTGACACCCTATCGTTCTCATTTTTTAGTAGGACTTCCACCTTCCAAGTCTCCTCCTCCTTCGGGAGAGAGAACTAGATAGTCCGAGAAGACTATGGGAGATCATGAGGATGAGATTCTAGAGATGTCTTCTCCACCTCACGAGGTTAGGGAGGAAGACCCTATTAGCACATATTATTCTTGACATGAAAAACCTTCACGATATGGTTATGATCGCTCATTCACAGGTCTCCAGTACTAGTTTCCGGGCGACGAGACTCACCATGAAACCATAAGCACTAGTCATGTTACATATGACATGTCTGATATCCCTGCACCCGATTTGTCACATCGTGTTGAGTCAGAAGTTGGTATTACCACTGTTATAGCGGATTTCACCACTCCAGGTGAATCACACTTTGTATGGCCTTCCCCTGTCCTGCTGCAGACTCCTTAGACCCCATGGACCATTTTTTGTCCTTTGATGTTTCCTTGATCATCCCTAAAAACATATCAAAAATGATACACGTGAATTTTAAACCTATAAGCATGTATATACACGGGTTTGACCACTAAAACTGCATACATCGGGATGTGTGCATAATCCAAATCCTTTTAGATTTTTCCTTGACATTGATCCGACTCATTTGACTACTGGCCTTCCCTATGCCTTGAGATCACTTGGATTCGACCTTTCATTAGCCCTTTGAAAATATATATAAGGAACCCCTTGGTACATTGAAGGCATAAAAGAGAATTGAGAGCAAAGAAACTATAGTCCATTGTTGCCGAAACTTATGCTTGAGTCTGCATCCCTTTGTCCCTTGGAGCACTTTTGTGTTCTTCCCAAGCTTGCCTTTTACTTGTGAGCTTGCTATCAAGAGATGGAGGATTGAACTGGTGGAGGCCCAAGTGGGGGATTCAGTTTCTCTGGTTCACAGACATGCAGTCAGAGGTTGTATCTTGTAATCTCTGATTTATATTAATAAAAATATATTTTCCTGTCCAATAATGTGTGTTTGAATGTATATTTTATCCATGGGATTATGTCAAGTGCTTATACATTATTGATTATATATGCTAGAATAGATCTAACACCATGATATATAGAATGCTTGTATTGTTTACTTGTTGTTGAGGAAGTAATCTATCAATTCAAGATGAAGTTGGAAAGCTCAATGGGGATCTACTTCAACCATCTGGAATAAGGTAAGAGGTCTGATCCTTTAGTGTTAGACATTTAATTTCTATTGCATATTGGAAAGGATTGATTTCTGGAGTTAAGCTGTCTTTTGTGGTACCCCAAGCCATAGGAATTTCTCTTTATAACAGAATTGGCGACTCCGCTGGGGAGTTCCTAGTAGTTGTCCTTTGGGGGTTGTTTTCTTGGCATTCAATGAATTTGAATTGCTCTTTCTCTCTTGTTTCTGTGTTAGGTATGGGGGCATGTATGCCTAGTAGAGTCTGATTGGTGTGGATTTTGTCTCAGTCTATCTATTTTCCTTGATTTTATGCACCTTTCTTCCTGTATGCAAGCTTTTGATTTACAGTGGCATATACACAGGGGTTTATCTTCGATTTCCGCGTATACACACGGATTTACTACGAACATTCACATATGCCCTTGATTTTGCATTTTTGTGGAAGATAATTGGTTGCTAGGTGAATTCTAATATTTGCTGAGTCTCCTTTGGCACTGCCTTAGTCTGTTTAGACCTTTGTTTCTGACTAGAAACGTTTTTTTTTAGGCTAAATTTTTCCTTTTTAAGAAGGTTCTTGTCATGGCATTTTCAATTTTTTGTTTGAGATTAGTGCATTAGAGTTATTTTACCTTAGTGCTTTGCTTGAGTGCTGTTTGGGTGTGCTTGCAGAGTCTAGGGGTCATAGAATCATTATTTTGCATTTTACATCTCTTTTATTTTCAAAAAATCCAAAAACATTTGCTTATCATCATGCATTGAATTTTGCACTTTGCATTGTACTTGCACTAGATTTGCTTTGAAGTACTAGTTAGAACTTCATATAGGAAAATTTGCATTCATCATTTGAAGAAAAATTGTGCATTTCACGTAGTAGCATACCCTGTTTTCATGGACACAATGCATTTGCATTGATTGTTAGGTGTGCATTTTACTTCTTGTTGCGTCGTAACACCATTAGTTGCACAACCATATCCCATTTTTGAGCAATAAAGCCAACTAAAATCAACGCTAAATTAAAATGAACTACACTCTTTTCTTTTCTAGGGTGCACCAACAAGCTTAGGTTTTAGGATCTTGGAATAGTTC
>LPNX010052403.1:402355-414167 GCA_001517045.1 Pseudotsuga menziesii
TTACTAAACAACAACATGTATGTGTATGTCTAGGTGAGTGTGTGAAATACTTGATATAAACAGTGTTTCTTAGGATCCTTGTCTCAAAAGGGAGTTAAGCATGAGGCAATGTGAGCGGTTATTGATTGGGATGGCCCCTAGTCATAACTGAGTAGCACCGGAGATATTTCAAGGATTGTATTCATATCTAGGGGCTCTTTCGAGAGTTTCGGGCTTTGCTACCCTACCCATACGGTTAATCCCACCTATGACTATCTGCCTGAGCATTGATTATATTGAGGTGACCTTAGTGGAATTACCTAGGATATCGAGGGGGTACTTTGTAGGGGTTATTCTACAGGTGTCCCGTCCAGGTTGGGGTTGGACAGCACATTCGCTTTATGTGTTGAAGCTGAGGGCCACAATAATTGGTTACGTACCTCTGCTTGTTGTGTATGGGAGTCTCAAGCCTCTCTTAGGTGAGATATACCTGCTTCATTCAGGAGCTCACTTATCCAGCCCTTGTTTGCTTGCATTTGGCTTTAGATTTTATTAGTGATTTCTATGTACACGATAGTTGGCCTAGGGTTTATGTAAATAGAGAGTCTTTGCTATTTTTTGAGTCATTGTGGATTCGAGTGCAGTTCCTCATTGTTCCCATCATTTAGCAGGACTTTCGCCTTCTACTTCTCCTCCTCCTTTGGGAGAGGGACCTAGACAGTCTAGGCAGACTATATCACACATTGATTCACACACCATGGGAGACCGTTTAGAGGATATTCCGGAACCACCTCCTCCCATTCATGTAGACAATGGGGAATTTACTCCTACTTATGATCCTTCACCCAACTTAGCTAAGTTAGGTCCTATGATTTCTGAGATAGGAGCCATGCATGTAGATCTACTCACTCTAGGGCTGATTCCCCATTGACACGTTACTGGTATGGAATGTCGGAGGATGCCGAGACTCATTTTGAACCTGCCAGCACTAGCTATGGTAGTTATGCTATGTCTTGTTTCCTTACACATGATTTGGCATTTCATGTTGAATCCAAATTCGAGCCTAACACTATGCCTAGGGGCACTCTCATTCCTTACCATGCAGAGAGGTTTGGGAGCACTAGTCACCATTGCACTTTCCGTCCCAGCGGTGGAAGCTACATCATATATCCCTCCTAGTTCTAGAGTTAGCGATCTGATTAGGATACCAGAATTGAGATGAGTGATGATAGGTGGTAGTACATACTTGATTACTCAGATCCCTTCGTCCTCTATCCCTATTTCTTCAAATGTCCACCCTCCACCTTATTCATGTGGTCCTTCGAGTCGGCACATGGCTACGAGTCAGGTCCGTACTGTGGTTAATAGACCAATTGTGTCTCAAGTTTACATACCGCCCATTGCTTCGAGAGGATATGTTCATGCTTCTAGAGGTCATATTACTACTTCTGCGACATATATCCCTACTTTTGGTATGTATATCCCTACTTTCGGAGCATATCTTCCTACCTACGGAGTTCCTCATGGGGCATCTCATGCGATGACCTATGGACCCTATTATGGGACGTAGTACAGACAAGGTTCTTCACCTTATGGAGGCGGGTATCAACAACCTACTTACTCTCCTAATTACGGATTTGTAGCTCCTACTAGTCAAGGTCCACCTCACTATGGTGCTTCCATGCTGCCCTATAAGTCACATATGGGAGGAGGACACTATGGCCAAGGCCATGGTGGTATTCAACCCTATATGAATCAGGGAGTGATCCATCAACCTCACCATCCTAGTCTCCCTTTCCTTGTGATGCTTAATCTTCCTGACTTATCGAGACTAATGAATGATCCTGTGGCTCATGACTCGGCTTGGCCAGCTGTCCCTACCAAGCTTCCTTCGGACATACCTAAGTTCGAGGGAAAAACAGGAGAGGATCTGAGAAAACACATTACTACGTTTCACCTATGGTGCTCTTTGAATTCATTACATTAGGACTCAGTCCATTTGAGACTATTTCAATGCACCCTCATAGGGCCTACTACAAAATGGTATATAGAGTTACCTAGGGGTGCTTTTGCTTTGTTCGATGACCTTGTGATGACTTTTCTTAATCACTTCCAGCTACCAGTGCATTATGATGTTGGTATTGAACTCTTGTCGACATTTCGGAAAGATAAAGCCAGACATATTTCTGATCATATTCAAGAGTGGCGTAGATGAAAGAGGTTAATTAAATCTTTTATACCATCGAAATTCCTCCTCGATTGGTTCCTCAAATCATTATTGCCGTATATAGCAAAGGATGTTTCCACATCCGGAGTGCAGAATGAGGAACAAGCGATTTTTAGGGCATAGGAACTGGACTTGATCTATGCTCAGTCCATTTTGTTGTATGATATTATTCTCAATCCTCCTCGTTTCTAGATTCAATCCCAAAGTCAAACTTGGACCACATGCCGATGGCATTGTGGGTTGTGTAAGTGTGAAACCTATGGATTCGGTTGCCAAACAAGTTGGTCAGTTATAAATCAACCAATTTTCTTCAGGACAAGCTATGAATTCATCTCAACCTGCCCAAATGGAGAATGTACTTTCTATGCAATCGTTGGACCAGAAGGGTAACCAACAGCCCGGATGGAATAGAAAAAAGGGTAAAAATAATCATAAGGGTGGGAATAAGAATGAGAATGCTAACAATAATGACAAGAATGGTCGAAATGTTGGGGGGACAAGCAAGCTAAATGTAAGGTTAAGTTCCCTTGCAATTTGTATAAGGACGATCACCTCACTTACTTATGCCCTCATATTGAGGAAGCTTTGATATTCTTGGCACAAGGCCCAGCTGTGCTAACTAACCCTTTACCGCATAATCAAAATATGAACTTGAAGTCCCATGACTAGTCTGATGATGATCATGATCTGCCAGAGAATAGTGGTCATGGGTGCATTAATATGGTCCGCGCTGCAAAATTTGTGACACGTGCAAAATATTATGGTTCGTCACAGCCTAGCCCAGGCAAAGAACTTGATCCACCAGGGTCCCCTTTGCTTATTGAGAAACATGTGGATAAACCTGAGACTGCACCTCGCATTCCTAAGGGATTCCTTAAGTGTTCAGGGCATAATCCAAATGCTCGAGCCGCCCATAATTATTCAATTGTTGAGGATTTGGGCCATACTCCTTGTGCGATGTCTGCATTGGAAGTGCTTCATAGTTTTCCTTCACAAAGGAAGGCGTTTCTTTCTTCCCTTGGTGTGAACGGTGATGATTCTTCCTCGGTGATCAAATTTGAAACTGCAGGACTTCATCCTCACTTGCCGTACTATGTGTCTCTTTTGGTTCACATGGAATGTCTTAATATGATCGTCAAGCATACTGTAATTGATGAGGGCGGTGCTGCTTCTGTGATGTCTTTGTCCTGTTGGAAAGGTTTAGGTTCCCCTGAGCTGTCTAAATCAGTGACCATGTTAACTACATTTGATGGGAGATATTTTAGGCCACATGGTATCCTTCCTTCCATTAAATTCTGTTTGGGAGGGAATACCATTGCGATAGAGGTCGATGTGGTTGATGTGCCTCTTGGATACAATCTCTTGCTGGGTAGGAACTGGATGTATAGCATGCAAGCCGTTGCTTCTTCCTTGTTCTACATTGTATGCTTTCCACATAACAAGAAGATTGTAATGATTGATCAAATGGCATTCAAGAATCTGTCTGTTACCGCATATTCAGGAGCTTCAATCCCGATCGTTGAACATTCTAAGCCGGCAACTGGGAGTGTGGGCGTAGGCTTGTACCCATCCCTCATGGGAAGCTTTAGTTGTCCTGCACCGATCCTCATGATAGGATCTAGTTTCAATGAGGCTTCTACATCTACAAGATCAGTGTCTTTTCGCATGAGTCATATGGAAGATCCATGGGTTCTTCCTACACCGAGTACTTCGAGTGAGCCCATCATGACAGACGTGCCGTTTCCTAGAGCCATGATTTCTTATCAAGCTAATCTGGAGTCTGCTGCAGGTCCTAGTCCTCCCTCTTCATGGACAGAGGAGGAGGACCCTTATGTGCTGTCGCCATGGGAAGTACAATCATCTCACATGCACAACTACATTGATATGGTTTTCCCTTCAGATGAATTGATTATTGAGGCCATGTTGGGAGTTGAACCACCATGGGAGGAACTCCATCATAGATCGTATTTTCTTCCAGAGCTTGACCATTTGGAGTGTGAGGATTTTAGGGCAGTTCTTAGTCAGAGAGTTGGTAGTCCTGTGGTTCTGTTAAGCTCTCTTGGGCTGATGGCGGATGGAAACATGGAGAACATATCTTCAACGATTCCTATCAACGTCTCTCATAATCCTGGCACCATAGAGAATGTATATATTGGGGCAGAATGTTCCCATGTTGAGATTCTGGAATATACCGAGCTATTTAAGGAATTACACGATATTTTTGCTTGGTCTTATGATGAAATGCCGGTTATTGACCGTTGAATTGTCAAACATGAGATTAATACTTACCCCAATGCTAAGCCTATTCAACAGTGTTTACGCATGGTGAATCCTAGGAAAGCACCCGCCATTAAGGCAAAGACAGAGAATCTATTGAAATCCAGTTTCATCTATCATGTTCCCTTGACAGAGTGGGTTTCAAACCCCATTCTAGTGGATAAGAAGCAGGAAGCGATCCACATATGTACTGATTTCTATAGTTTGAGTCATTCCTGTCCTAAGGACAACTTCCCTACACCATTTATTGATCAGATTTTGGATGAGTGTGCAGGTAGCGAGGTGTTCTCCTTCATGGACAAATTTTCTGGGTATAATTAGATATAGATTAAACCTGAGGACCAACATAATACTGCATTTATTTGTCCTTGGGGAATGTTTGCATATCGGAAAATGCCTTTTGGCCTTAAAAACACCGGAGATACATTTTAGTGGGAAATGACCTTGATCTTCCACGATCTCAAGTCAATTATTGAAGTATTTTTAGATGACCTCGCTGCTCATTCTCGTTTGAGAATGCGTCATCCCTATCACTTGAGATTGGTATTCGAAAGATGCTGACACTATTCGGTTAGATTAAATCCTCATAAGTGCATATTTTGCTTGAAGTCAGGTCGTTTGTTAGGATTCATCATTTCGAAATAGGGTATAAGAGTCAACCCTTTGAAGGTTGAGGCAATACTTCAGTTGTCTCCCCTGAAAAATATTCATCTTTAGTGTTTGCAAGGCATGGCAAGCTTCTTATGAAGATTTGTTTTCAACTTTGCCAATTTGACTAGAGGCTTCATGCGTCTCTCGAAGAAATATAATCCCTTTGATTGGGATGAGCGAGCCTAGGAGTCCTTCGATGCACTCAAGCGAGCCCTAGCATTGGCTCCAGTGATTAGTCCCCTAGACTATAGCCTTGATTTCTTATTATATGTGGCCACGTCTTTAGAGATGATTGGTATGGTCTTGCTTCAAGAGGATGAGGAGCTCCAAGAGCATGTCATATATTATCTGAGATGGAACCATATTGACGCAGAGATTCGTTATTCTCATGTTGAGAAGCTTTCTTTAGCTACCGTACATGTGGTTCAGCAGTTGAGGAATTATATTCTCCTTCACCAAACCTTGGTTGTGGCCCATGTCAATCTGTTTCAATTCTTCCTCACCTGAATGATGATTGGGGGAAAATATAATAAATGGATTGTCATCCTGCAAGAATTTGATCTTGAGTTTGTTTCAGCAAAATCGAAGAGGTCTTTAATCTTTGTAGAGCTTATATCTAATTTCCTGAGTGAGGCCGAGGAGTTGGTTTGTGAAGATACGTTTGTCGATGAACACATATTCTTAATCTCAACGTTAGACCCATGGTATGGGGATATCATAATATATTTACAAACACTGAAGACCCCTACTCACCTTTCGCGAGATGAACAACGACGATTACGTCACGTCTCTAAGAACTACCTCATAGTGGACAATACTTTGTACCGTCGTGGGGTAGATTCCATTTTATGACATTGTTTAACTCATGAGGAGGCCGAGGTAGTGCTCACTGATTGCCACAGAGGGGCCTGTGGTGGTCATTTATCTGGGCTTTCTAGAGCTCAAAAGATTTTAAGAGTAGGTTATTTCTGGCCGTCGATCTTTAAAGATTGTATTGATGCGGTCAAGAGGTGCCACCCTTGCCAGGTGTTCACACATAATATGCGCTTGAAACCTGCCCCGTTACATCCCATTATCACCGTCGGTCCCTTCACGAACCGGGGGCTCGATTTTATGGATTGCAACCCAGCTTTGGCTGGGGGGCACCATCACATTATAGTGGTTGTTGATTACTTCACAAAATGGGATGAGTCTATGCCTACAGTAAAATTTGATGGTGAGACAGACGCTCACTTTGTATTCAACCAAATTATTAATCGGTTCAGGATTCTGAAAGAGCTTGTCACTAACCATGGATCGCACTTTTAGAACCGTATGATGGAAGATTTGGCATCAAAGTTAGGGTATAAGCAAGAGAACTCCTCTTCTTACTAGCCCCAAGCGAATGGATAGGTAGAGGTAGTGAATAAATCACTCAAATCCATTCTCTAATGAACCATCGCACAAAGAAAGACGAATTGGCACATTATGTTATACCCTGCTTTGTGGGCATATCGAACCGCTGTTAAGACTACCACTATTTTTTCTCCATATCAACTTGTACATGGATTGGAGTTGATATTTCTAGTTGAATGCGAGATTCCTTCATTGAAGCTAGACATGGAAATCTTACTAAACACTTCACCTTTGGAGGAGAGTTTGGTTCACCTTGAGCAACTTGATGAGCAGCGTTGGGATGCCTTGGTCACTCTAGAGGTTAATAAGCATCGTGTAAAGGCCCAATATGATAATTCTGTCTATCCAAGGGCATTTAGTGAAGGAGACTTGGTCCTTTTGTGGGATCAACTGAAAGAACCCTTGGGGGTAGGGAAATTTAATCCTATGTGGCGTGGTCCTTATGTGGTCAAGCATGTGTTAGAGAAGGGTGCCTATGAGTTAGTGGATTATGAAGGGATGGCGTTGGCGGAGCCTAGAAATGGACTCTATCTTAAGAAATACTATGCATGATTTTCAGCCAAGGCTGCTTATTGTATATTATTGTACAGCTTTGCATAGTTAGGTATTTTTCTTATCGTGATCGGGTATGTGATTAGTTTCCATTTCTTTTGGTAGATGTCAATGGAATTTTCCACCTACATAGGATTCGTAGATGGTGCAAGTCATCACACTCAACACTCAGCCTCTACTGCTTGGGTGATTTATACTCCTACAGGTCAAGTATTGTCTTCAGGAGGTGTATGTCTATGGCCATCTTCCAACAATGTTGCTGAATACAGTGCCGTTATTGAGCTTCTATGGGATTCCATTCCACATGGCGTTCTATCTCTTGAGGTACATCTTGATTCAGAGTTAGTAGTGTCATATCTCAATGGTTTGTACCATGTTAGAGATCCGATGTTATTGAGAAGGTTTTTGCGTGTGAGATTGTTAGAAAGGTAATTTGACAATATAACATATATACACATTCCAAGAAATAATAATCAAGTTGCTGACTCATATGCTAACTACGTGTTAGATTGGAATTTATTTCATTCACAATAAATTAATCACAAACACAATTTTTACACATGTAAATAAATAAATCGATCACCATAAAACTTTTTATATATACATCAAAAATGTGGTAATACATAGTGTCATGATACAAAATTGGGGCTTTTAAGCCACCATCATATAATACACGGTCATACAAAATGTATACACTCCAAGGTGTCTAATCCTGTGGAGGAGGAGGAGGGTTGTGAATATGGAACGTCACTACGGCTCTAGCCAACCATCAAAATAAATGCACCCATGCGCATGGTACACCCACCACCTTCTGCTACATGGCCTCAGGAAAGTCCTTGACTTGCACCATGGGAACTCTATGAGTCAGTCTCACAAAGTTAGTGTGAAGGCTCTGGAGCGTTTGCTCCACATCCACACCCATGATGTCATCTCTTCTTCCCCTCCGTCTATGACGAGGGAAGCCCTCTGGCCACCGTGGTCCCACATCTACACACAAATGGTAGATGTCACTATGTATTGTCATGCAAAAACATGTCCTTTTGATTTCATATAATCAAGAAAACACAAAAAAATTAAATAACTCAAAAAATTTAAAAAGAGTGAGGGTCAAGATTCGTTACCTATATCGCCATATGTCAATCCTGGTGATAGCGGCGGGTCTGGGCCCCCCCAGAAATCTATCCCTGCATAGGGGTAGTCATCAATGGAAACTATCTGTCATTGCCACCATGGAAAGAAGTCAGCTGGATATGTGTTGGCCACCCTACCACCCCCCAGTCTGTGCATAGCATCTGCCCAATGCCATTGGGATGGATCTCGAATCCCGTGGAGAGGAACGTCCACTCTAGGGCTCAATCCTAGAACACGCTTGAAGAAAAATGTGCTCAGAATAGTGCTGAACCCAAAGTTCTGCACCCTACCTTCCTTACACTCACTGAGCTGGTGTTTCATGTTGCTTAGTAGTGTAGTATTCCAGTCGTAAATAGTGGGTCTCATGCACTCCACTGCATAGAACATCAGAGGCCATGAGGCCTGGTGGAGTGATGCTAAGACAGCTATCCTGCCCAGTGTCAACAATATGGCCTTTAGTCCTAGCACCTGTATAGCGTTGGTAGGGACTTGACTCCCCACCTTCTCGGTGTCTGGATAACAGTACACTGCAATGTACTCGTCGATAGTCATATCACCCCCTCGCCCAACACGGGAACGAAGGTTCACCACCTCCCCTCATCTAGAAAGCCCTGTGATAAAGTATATGTCCTCCACCTCTATGGTGAGGGACATCCCATCAATATGGAAGGACTCCGAGTCTAGATCCCAATAGTCTACTAGCATTTGTAACAGTCTTGGTTTGGTCCTCAAACCACCAAGACACCAAAACTTGTAGAGTCTGCATGCAGATAAAGCTTGTTGAGCCATTAAGCCGTCCCTTACTGCTTCCTCTACTTCACCATGCTCACGCTCTCTCCACTCTAGAACCATCCTACACAAAAAATTGGAAATTTTCCCATTAGTTTATTGAAAAACCATATGTGCGGCCTCATACGCGACTGTTTTCAAAACAACTGCATATGTACGTGGGTTCGAGGCCATTTTCCATGTATATCTAGCCCTATACACATAAAAAACTTCGATTTCCATGTCGGCCGTAGTGCTCATCTTGGGTTGGCCTAGAAACCTGATTAGACCATGGAAATTCATAAAAATTATATCAAAATGCAAGAGGAGAGCATGAGTAAATACCTGGAAGAAACGGTAGTGATTTCCGCCAGTTGGATCTCCTAGAATTCACTGTTGAAAATCAAAGCTCAAATGGGTAAAAGTTTCAAATGATTTATATTTTTTACTATTTATAGAAATTTTTCAAATTTTTGAAATTTTTTACCCCCTTTTATATACTTTCGACATTTTCTAACCATTTTGGACCTTTTTTGACATAATTGGTGATGTAGAAGATCTTTTTCAGTGCCGTTTCAGCCATTGGATTGACTCGTTCATGCCAATATTAGGTATCATGTCTAAAATGGAATATAGGTTAGGTTTCACCATCATTTTCATTTTGCATGACCTTATGACCATCTCATCATGGCCTTAGGTACGAACCCACTCTATTATGTCACAGAACCTTCTTGCTGCTTTAGAAGTGGTATGATATGAGTGGTAGAGCTTTACCTTCCACGGGTACCCTAGATAGAACCTTATTTGCATTCGGTACCCATGCTGACGTTTTCTCCTTTAGGGTGTGGGAGTCCGTTTTATAGTACTGCCATGACATTTCGCAAGAGCCTCATACTCCTCTTGATCTTATGTTGTCCTATTTCCCTTGGGACTCCCTTATGTCAAGTTGTGAATGCATTATCATGAAATTTTTCTGCCTTATTGAGCTTTATGTCAGCTCCCCTAACATTGCGTTTCAGCCATATAGCCTGAGCTTGTCTCATGTCTAGCCATGCATAGCCATTTTTTTATATCCTTCGCAGCTTGATTCCCTTTTTATCGGGAGGGGATTTTCCCCCGAGTGTCGATATCCTACACATGTATCCTTGCATTGAGCATAGGTATGTTCCACTACTTGGAACTAGTTTTTTTTCCCTTATGACACTCGTCTCCTCCTAGTCTGTAACTGTAAAGCTATTTTATTCTTTTTTTCAAGCTTTTTAAATAACTGAAAAAGTCCAAAAAAATAAAAAAACCAAAAATCCGGACAAGGAAAGATGTTATCTTTGGCAGCTGTCGAGTCGCGTCGCCTTCAAACAGAGCACTGTATATCACATCCATTGGTTGGGTTATAGTTTGACTTTAGGAGCTGTAATCATTTATCTGAGTTTATCTCCACCGAATGGTTAAGCTTCTAGTCCCTATGGAGCCTTTGTCAATGCATCCTATGTTGCAGAGATGTACCAGTTTGTATATCAAGTCTATGCTACCTTCATTCAGTCACCATACGCCATTATGCTCTTGTTCAAAGGAAGTTGAAACCTGAGTTAGCCATTGCTCAGTTATCTTGACTTTGCATGTCAGCCATTCCTAGTACAGTTACTGGTTCGTGCACCTTATGATCGAGTCCTTCCACATTATACAGCTTTGCTGAGTACCTCGTGTTGGATGATGGGGGATGCCTTAATGCCCTCCTTCCAGCGGATTTCATCCCATCGACTTTAGATCATTTATACTGGGATTGGAATCTAGATTCATTTTGAGTGCCTTGAGACTTGCAATCATCAGTGGCAGGTTCTCTCGCCATCGACAGTTCTTGGGAATACATCAATGTATTTTGATTGATGGATCCTCTCAAGTGTTCGACCTCAACACATTTATTCACACTTGTTATTTTTCACTCTAGTACCTTGATTCCCATTTTCATTATCGGTGGGTGATCTCACGTCTGTTAATGGTATACATTAATGACCGGTAATCAGATGATGGACTATTATGTTCGACCTCAACACCTCTATTCGCATAGTAGGACATGTACTCGTAGCGGTTTATGTAGAAGACTTTCCAAATTGGTGGCATCTCTTATATTCTACCTCCTTGATTGTGCCAGTGTTCATGATATTTCAATTCTTGTGACTTGATTCTAGTATACGTCAGACATTTCAAGCCACTATGGAGATCTTGATCTAGTATATATCTTCAGTCATTTTGCAGATCATGGTCCTTTGTATATCTTCATCATGGAGATTCTGAGCTATGCATATTGTACATGGCGATGACCACATATGTGATATCATGTTTCATTCCTATTCATGGCCATTGTACTCTTATGTATCAGTGACTGCTATATGTATTTACAGTTGTATGCAAAGTTGTATTATTGTACTATGCTGATTGGGTGGCTGGTCTTTCATTTGGGATCCTTCATCACTCCACTTCTGGGATGGACTTATAATGTATTTTGGCCATCGTATGACCCCTCTGACCTCACACATTAGGGGGCATCTATTATAGTGGATTTCACCACTCCAGGTGAACCACACTTTGTATGGCCTTCCCCTGTTCCACTGTAGACTCCTTAGACCCCATGGACCATTTTTTGTCCTTTGATGTTTCCTTGATCATCCCTAAAAACATATGAAAAATGATACATGTGACTTTTAAACCTATAAGCACGTATATACGTGGGTTTGACCACTAAAATCGTGTACATCGGGATGTGTGCATAATCCAAATCCTTTTGGAGTTTTCCTTGACATGGATCTGACTCATTTGACTCCTGGCCTTCCCTAT
>LPNX010052403.1:414548-477808 GCA_001517045.1 Pseudotsuga menziesii
AGATGTGCCATCAGAGGTTGTATCTTGTAATCTCTTATTTATATTAATAGAAATATCTTTTCCTATCCAATAATGTGTGTTTGAATGTATATTTTATCCATGGGATTATGTCAAATGATTATACTTTATTGATTATATATGCTAGAATAGATCTAACACCATGATATATAGAATTCTTGTATTGTTTACTTGTTGTTGAGGAAGTAATCTATCAATTCAAGCTGAAGTTGGAAAGCTCAACGGGGATCTACTTCAACCTTCCAGAATAAGGTACGAGGTCTGATCCTTTAGTGTTAGACATTTAATTTCTATTGCATATTGGAAAGGATTGATTTCTGGAGTCAAGTTGTCTGTTGTGGAACCCCAAGCCATACGAATTTCTCTCTGTAACAACCACTATGCCTGGGGGCACTCCCAACCCTTTCCATGTGGAGATATTTAGGGGCACTAGTTACATTGCACCCTCCATCCTTGTGGTGGAGGAAACTTCACATGTTCATCGTAAACCTAATGTTAGTAATCCTATGCAAATACCAAAACCGAGACGAGTGAACATTGGGAACACCACTTATATTCCTTCACATGTCCCTTCATCCTAAAACCTTGTTCTTTAGAATGCATTTTTAAAGACTCATCCTCCCCCTAGTTCATGTGGGCCTTTAGGCCAGAATGTTGCTACCAACCATGTTCATTATGTGACTTCTTGCATGGTAGTATCTCAGAGTCAAGTACCTTGTGTTGTGTCAGCAGGTCATGTACTTGTTTCTGGATCATCTCATGTTCTAGCTTCTGGAGCTTCCCATACCATTAACTATGGACATTCTCATGGTACATCCCATGTAACACCTTATGGAGCTTCTCTTGGACATTCATATGGACTGCACTATGGACAAAACTATCAACCGTATGGGTACGGATATCAACAACCCACTTACTCTTCCAATTATGGCTTTCTAGCACCTCATAATCAAGGAACCCCATATCATAATGCTTCCATGAAACCATATATGGGTCAAATGTGAGGATTTTATTATGGCCAAGGCCATGGTATTTACAGCAATCAAACTTACACGAATCAAAACTACCAGGGAGCATCGAATTGACCATCTCAACCTAGGCTCCCTTTCCTTGCAAATTTGAACTTACCTAACTTGTCAAGATTGATGAACGATCCTGTGTCTCATAACCCGGCATGGCTGACTATCCCTAGCAAGATTCCTTCAGACATTCCCAAGTTCAAAGGTAAGGCTAGTGAAGATCTTGGTGAGCATGTCACCACTTTCCACCTTTGGTGTTCTTCCAATTCCTTACATGACGATTCCATTCCTTTGAGGCTATTTCAATGCACCCTAATAGGTCCCACAATGAAATGGTATATAGAGTTACTGGGGGGGCTTATGTTACATTTGATGATCTTGTGCTGAATTTCCTTAATCATTTCCAACAACCCATACGTTACGACGTCGGTACCAAACTCTTGTCAACCTTTCGGTAAGATAAAGCCACACACATTTCGGATCATATTCAAGAGTGGAATAGACAAAAATGGTTAATCAAAGATTTCATACCACCAGAGTTTCTTTTTGAGTGGTTCCTCAAATATTTATTACCTTACATAGCGAAGGATGTTTGGACATCCAAAGTTCAAAATGAGGAACATGCTATTTTTAGGGCACAAGAGTTGGATTTGATCTATGCTCAATCTAGAATTTTGTAGGAGATTATACCTAATGCTCCTAGGTCTGATTTCAACCCCAAGGTCAATCCTGGGAAACATGCCAATGGTATTGTGGGCTGTACAAGTACCAAACGTGTGAACTCAGTTGTGGAACAAGTGAGCCAATTGTCAATTAACTAGTCTGCATTGGGACAAGCTATGGCTTCATCTCAACCTACCCAGTCGACAAGTGTACTTTCCATGCAAACATCAAAAATGAAAGGCAACCAACATCCTGGAAGGAATAAGAAAAAATAGAAAAATAATCATAAGGGTGGGAACAAGAATGAAAATGATAATAATAATGAAAAGAACACTAATGCTGGGGGGGACCAACAGTCTAAACATAAGGTGAATTTTCCTTGCAAGTTGTCTAAGGATTACCATCTCACTCACTTGTGCCCTTGTATGGAAGATGCCTCGAGGTTTATAGCACAAGGCCCAACTGTGTTAACTAATCCTTTACCCAACAATCAAAATATGAACTCGAGGACCATTGATCTTGATTGTGCATCGGGTGGAAATCAAAACCTGTCAAAAGCGCCAGTGGTCATCGATGCATCAACATGATGAGTGCCGCTAAGGTTGTGACTCATATGAAATATTATGGTTCATCACAACCAGACCTTAGGAAAGAACCCTCTCCACTCGAGATCCCTTTGTGAATTGAAAAGCCTATGGATAAACCTGAAGCTCCACCTAGCATTCCTAAGGGAATCTTAAAGAATTTGAGGCACAATCCTAATCCCCAAGCCACCCAAAACTATTCTGTTGTTGAGGATTTGGGCCAAACTCCTTATGCGATGTCCATGTTAGAAGTGCTTCAGAGTTGTCCTCCACAGAGGAAAGCTTTGTTATCTGCTCTTGGGGTCAGTGATGATAACTCTTCTACTATGATCAAATTTTAAACCATGGGATTATAACCTTTCTTTCCTTACTACATGTCTCTTTTGATTCATGTAGAGTGTTTTAACAACACCATCAAGCATACTACCATTGATGAAGGCACTGCCGCTTCCGTGATGTCTGTGTCTTATTGGAAGGGCTTGGGTTCCCCCATGTTGTCTCAATCCACTACTATGTTTAAAGCTTTCGATGGTAGATCATTTTGGTCACAGAAAATTATTCCTTCCTTAAACGTCCAATTGGGAAAGAAGACTGTCACGATTGAGATCGAGGTGGTTGATGCACCCCTTGACTACAATATTTTGCTGGGTCGAAATTGGATGTAGAGTATGAAAGCCGTATATTCTTCCCTCTTTTGAGTGATATGCTTTCCATTTAATGGGAATATTATCACGATTGATCAAGTGAAATTCCAAAATCCGAGTGTCAATGCATCATCGGGAGCTTTTATCCTGATTATCAATCATTCTCAGCCAAAAATAGGGAGTGTGGTGATGGGTATGTATGCTGCTCTTATGGGAAAATTTAATTGTCTTGCACGCATTCTTATGATTGGGTCTAGTTTTGTGGGGTTTCATCCTCGTTGAATTCGGTGTCTTTTATCACTACCCATATGGAATATCCTTGGATTATTCCTTCACTGAGTACTTGAGGGCGCCCACTGAGACTGACATGCCATTTCCTGCAACGATGGTGGCTTATCAAGTGGATCTTGATCAGGTTGTAAGGCCTATTCCTTCCTCTTCACAGACAGAGGAGGAGGACCCATATGTGCTTCTTGCATGGGCAGTTGAGTTATCTCACTCACATGATTGCCTCGATGATGTTTTTCCATTGGATGAAGCTATCCTTGAGGCCATGTTGAGAGTTGAGCAACCTTGGGAGGAATTGAATCATCGATCATATTTTATTCCTAAGCTTGATAGTATGGAGTGTGATGAATTTAGGGAGATTCTTAGTGAGAAGATTGGTAGCCCTGTTGTTCCATTAAGCTCTCTTGGTCTGATGACTGATGGAAACATGGTTAATGTATCACCAACTATTCCTATCAATATTTCTCGTGATCCTGGTAAGGTTGAGAATGTCTACATTGGGGCAGATTGTTCCCCCGATGAGATCAAGGAGTATACTGAGTTGTTTAAAGATTTTTGTGACATATTTGCTTGGTCATATGATGAGATGCTAGGTATCGACCCTTGTATTATTGAACATGAAATCAAAACCTATCTGGATACAAAGCCAATTCGACAATGTTTGCGTGCAGTGAATCCTAGAAAAGCATTTTCCATTAAGGATGAGATAGAAAAAATATTGAAAGTTTGTTTTATCTATCTCGTTCCCTTGACGCAGTGGGTTTCAAATCCCATTTCGGTGGATAAGAAGTAGGGAGCGATCCATATATGCACTGATTTCCATGACCTAAATCGCACATGTCCTAAGGATAATTTCCCCACACCATTTATTGATTAGATATTGGATGAGTGTGCCAGGAGTGAGGTATTTTCCTTTATGGATGGTTTTTCCCGATATAATGAGATTTAGATTAAGCCTGATGATTAACATAAGACAACATACATTTTTCCTTGGGGTACTTTTTCTTATCGAAAGATTCCTTTTGGCCTTAAAAATGCCAGAGCTACGTTTTAGCGGGTTATGACCTTAATTTTTCATAATCTCAAAACTATTATCAAAATATATTTGGATGATCTTGCTGCTCACTCTCATTTGAGAGTGCGGCATCCATATAATTTGAGAATAGTATTCGAAAGATGTCCTCATTACCAGGTTAGTTTAAATCCTCATAAGTGCATATTTTGCATGACTGTTGGTTGCTTTCTAGGATTCATCATATCGAAGGAGAGTATAAGATTCGATGCCTTAAAGGTTGAGGTAGTACTTCAATTCTCTCCCCCGCATAATATTAGACATCTTCAGTGTTTTCAAGGCATGACGAACTTCTTGTGAAGATTCATGGTTAATTTTTCCAATTTGACTAAAGGATTTATGCATCTTTTGAATAAGGACACTCCTTTTTACTGGGATGAGTGAGCCCGAGAATTCCTTTGATTCCCTTAATCAATCCTTAGCAACAACCCCCATGCTTAGTCCACCTGACTATAGCCATGATTTCTTGATTTATGTGGACACGTCCATGGAGACAATTGGTATGGTTTTGGTTCGGGAGGATGAGGAGCTCCATGATCATGTCATATATTATTTGAGCCAAAACCTTATAGATGCATAACTTCTCTATTCCTAGGTGGAGAAGCTATCCTTGGCTACCATTCATGCAATTTAGCATTTGAGACACTACATTCTCCTTCGCCAAACCTTGGTCATAGCTCATATAAATCCATTTTAGTTCATCCACACTAGAAGGATGATTGGGGGGAAATATAATAAATGGATTGTCCTTTTGCAAGAATTTTATCTCGAGTTCGTTTCGGTGAAATCGAAGAAATCATTGATATTTGTGGAGCTTATATCATCCGATTTTCCAAGTTTGGAGGAGGAGGAAGTTTATGAGGATACATTTGTCGATGAGCATATTTTCCTTATCTCAACTTTGGACCCATGGTACAGGGATATCATTGTATATTTGAAAACATTGAAGGTCCCTACTCACCTTTCACAGGACGAGCAATGATGATTACATCATGTAGCTTAGAACTACCTTATAGTGGATAACACTTTGTACCGCCATGGCATAGATTCCATTTTTCATCATTGTTTAACCCATGATGAGGCTGAGATTGTGCTAAATGATTGTTATTACATTTTTATCATTCAAGATACCATTATCTTAGGATCTTATCTGAGAGAATAACATGCAAAACAATAAACACAAGAGACAAGAGACACGAAGAATTTTTCTTGGGGAAACCATAAAGGAGAAAACCCTGCAACTTCCTCAGAGATAAAATGAGCACCAATGGTAGCAGTAAAACCAAAAAATAGAAAAGATGATCTCCATAGCTTGTTCTATCTCTTACACTTTAGAGAGCTTCTCCTCTCTCACTCATGTGCCCCAGTGAGGGAGTGTGTGTGTGAGATAAATAGAGAGGCTCACTCTCTATTTATATTCTTTCGTTCACTTAATGTCCACTTTAACATGTTGGCCCCACTTAACAATTACTTACTAGAGCCGACATCTCTAGGAGAGTCTAATAACCCTAGTTCCCCACAACTGTGGGGAATTTTCCCTATGATCAACAAGGAGGGTTAACCTTGACACAATTGTGGGGAATATTTCCCCGAATTACAATTGAGGGTTAACCTCAATGAATTTACATGACTTGTTTACATTATTGAATCTCCCGATTGAAACATCAAGGCATGAAATGACTCAATTAAATTACAGATACTTCCTGGAATAAACATCGAGGTACAATATATAAGCTATACAAGTGAATACATTCCAAAGTTACAAATACATCAACACTCCCTCTTAACTAGGCAGGTATTCTCTCGACACAATTTATCAGCACAAGTCTTCTTCTCTGTATCATTTGGATCATCATCAAGTCATATTTGTCTTCAAGTCATCTTCATCTTCAAGTCATCTTCATTGTCAAGTCATCTTCATCATCAAGTCATCTTCATCGTCAAGTCATCTTCATTGTCAAGTCATATTCATCAAGTCTGGATCATCACTAGTTCTGGATCATCAATGGATCTGGATCGTCACTACTGGATCATCATCAAGTCTGGATCATCACTTGATATAGATCATCATTAAAGTCATATCATCACTAAATCATCATCATCATTACTGCTTCTGCTATCTCTATCAAATGGTGCTAACTCTTCATTCTTCTTGTCACAGGAAGTTCTATAGATCTATCCCTTTTTCATGTTGGTTGTAATCCTAGCCTCCATGTAGGTATTCATCTTCTTCATCACTTATATCTAACCATGATAGGAAACTTTATTCACACAACATGTCATAAAGGCTTTGCACTTATATCAACCATGATAGGAAAGTTTATTCACACATCATGATAGAAAAATTTATTCACACATCATGATAGGAAACTTTTATTCACACATCATGTCAGAAAGGCTCTACACTTATATTTGACCATGATAGGAAACTTTATTCACACATCATGATAGGAAACTTTTATTCACACATCATGTTAGAAAGGCTCTGCACTTATATCTGACCATGATAGGAAACTTTATTCACACATCATGATAGGAAACTTTATTCACACAACATGATAGTAAAATTTTATTCACACATCATATCAGAAAGTCTCTCAATCCCAGGCTGAGTGTCAGTCCCAGAATGAAAAAATTCCTAGTAATTGACCAGTTGCTTCCATTCTCCAAAAGAATGGCATTTAGCACTTATATCTAATCATGTAGGAACCAATCCTATAGTCACATCAGAATGGATCAGCACTCATATCTAACATGGAAGGAACCAATACTTTCACTGTGACAAAATGGCTCAGCCCTTACATCTGACCATGGAAGGAACCAATCCTCTCACCATGTCAGAATGGCTCATGGACTCATCACTTCCCCTTATAGGTAACCTCGATCTAGAGAACACCAAGCTTCTCCCTGAAGTACTCAAACTTCACTCTGGTCAATGGCCTAGTCAACACATGAGATATTTGTTCATCCATCACAACATACTAGAGCTTCACTGCTCCTCTCTGTACCATATCCCTGATATAGTGATACTTGATCTCGATATGCTTTGAATTGTCCTGGAACACTGGGTTCTCTGATAACTTCACACAACTCTGGTTGTCACAATATATATAATTATCATCCAACTGGAGATCAAATAAATTAGACAATAGCTTCCTTAGCCATACTACCTCACAACTAGTTGAATAGGCTATGACATACTCTACTTCAGTTGTACTTAGTTCCACGTAAGACTATTTCCTGCTAAACCAAGAGGTCACACCTGATCCCATACTGAAGAAACACCCTAAGGTGCTCTTTCTATCGATGGCACTTCCTACCCAATATGAATCAACATAACCTTCTAGGTTAATATTCTGATCATCCTTATACTTGAGCCCATAATCAATTGTACCCATTATCTACCGCAGAATATTCTTTGCAGCAATCAAGTGAACATGTCTTGGATCTGTCAGGGACTGGCTCAAGGTGTTCACAACAAAGCAAATATCTAGCTTGTATTCACCAGGTACATCAACGATCCAATTATCTGATGATACATTGTAGCATCAACCGACTCTGATGAAACATCACTCAATAGCTTCAATTTTGATGCCATAGGTGTGTTCATGGCCTTGCAATCCATCATCCTGAATCTCTTCAGGATCTCTACCATATACTTCCGTTGTGCCAGGAAAATTCCATCTGCATTCTGCCACAACTCCATGCCTAGAAAATAGTGCATCATATCCAAGTCCTTCATCTTGAAATTAGTAGCAAGTATCCTTCTTGCAACTTTAATGAGTTCCGCTTTTTTGTCAGGAACAATTCATCGACATATAACAAAAGCATCATTTTTCTTCTACCTTCAACCTTGAAGAAAAGGTTGGAATCCGCTTTGCTCTCAGTAAAGCCTAGAATTATCAGTAAGTTTTCCATCGTATTGTAACATGTTGAACGTTAGGATCTTTTGTAGTCACTCCCTCTGAAGCGGAGCATCATTCTCCCTCTGTATTTCATACTCTATGCATTGAAATATTATGTACCGAAGTGACAAGTAGCTTCCTCTGATACTAATATTTTATGTATCCATCTAGGATCATTGGATACCAAGATCATGTTGATGTATTTGTAACTTCGGAATGTATTCATCATTATATATTATGTATTGTACCTTGATGTTTATTCCGGGAAGTGTCTGTATTGTATTTGATTCATGTCATGCCTCGATGTTCCTATCGAGATATTCAATAATGTAAAAAATTCATGTAAAGTCATTGTGGGTAACCCTCTTATTAATAAAGGGTTAAAGTCCCTGCAATTGTGGGGCCCTAGGGTTATTAGAATATCCTAGAGAAGTCATCCCTAGGTGGTTTATTGTAAGTTGGGGCAATAATCCCCACCATTGTGTTAAGGTTAACCCTCCTTCCTAATTAGAGGGGAAAATTCCCCACAAGTTGTGGGGCACTAGGGTTATTAGACTCTCCTAAGAGATGTCGACCCTAGTAAGTAATTGTTAAGTGGGGATGACATGTTGAAGTGGACATCAAGTGAACAAAAAAATATAAATAGAGAGTGAGCCTCTCTATTTATCACACACACACACACACTCACTGGGGCGCATGAGTGAGACAGGAGAATCTCTCTCAAGTGTGTGAGAGAGAACAAGTTTTGGAGATCATCTTTTATGTTGTCAGGCTTTACTACATCCATTGGTGCTCATTCTATCTCTGAGGAAGTTGTGGGTTTTTATCCTTTATCATTTCCCTGAGGAAAATCATTTGTGTCTCTTGTCTATTGTATTTATTAATGTGCATGTTATTCTCTCAGTTAAATATCCTAAGATAACGCTAGCTTGAATGATAAAAATCTAACATGGTATCAGAGCTAATCTGAGAAGAAGACATTGTGCAGCTATAGAAGCTAGGGATTCTTACTTTCTAGGTCTCTCTCCACAATCCATCAGCAAAAGTATGCTAGGATGACTCTCCATTTAAGGGCGCATCTTTCCATCGAAGCGGAATTCGATTTCGGGCATTTTCAGTTTTTTGTGCGGGAAATTAGGGCTTTTTACAGAAGAAGAATTTTTGACTGAGCCTGGTATAGGATGGATATTTTCATCAAATTTTAAGTTTAGAGACCTGGGTTGATATTTATGGTTGGGTGAAACTCTAGGAAAGTCAAACCCTAGTTTGACGTCGGGATAAAAAACCCTAAATACTAAAACTGATAAGTTTTGGTACATTTGTTGTATCATGATATTGAAAACGTATCAGGGGATGAAACCTTCATAGGTCAAACACAAGATACTTATGTACACTATATCCAAGTTTCAGCCTCATATTCACTATATTCTAGGTGATAGGATTCCTCCAAGTTAGGGTTCTAGCCTCTTCTAGGATTCATCCCTAAACAAAACACCTGGGGAGAATTGCTATATCTCGGGCTATGGAGGTCCAAATGAAATTTATGAAGATGTTCCAGAAAGGGCATGGAATTTTATTTCTATGGTAAAAGTTTCAGACCCATTAGATGAAACAGTAACACATGGAAGTCCGTATAACTTCACTATGTTGAACAGTCCCGAAACAGGTCACCTTGGTAAACCGATCATAAGTCCCTACTGGTGAAACCCATTCTGATGAAACCTGTGGTTTTGGAATAGGGACAGGAGAGGCTACCTCAACATGAAGCTTTAGACATAGAGAAAATAAATTTCAGAGATAGCGCAGAAACAATATTAGGAATTTCTGCAGAAGAAATTGGAAAACTAGGGCTTCCTATTCCAGGAGCTTCCCTCCACTATTTTCAGAAAAGGAGTACATTCAATAGATCACCTTGAAGATTTCTATATTTTCATCCAATTAGATCTAAAAAATTCCAACTTTTAAAAATTAGGGTTTCTCTGATAAACCCTAGATCAACCTGCTCTGGAACCAGGACGGACACCTCAAATCAGTAAGATCTAATATTTTTCTATTTTCATTTGAGGTTCTCATTTCAAAGTGATCTATAACATCAGCTTGATGATAATATTGGTGAAGTTGAAAACTTCCAAGCATGGAAGTATAGGATATCACTAGTCCTTAAAGGAAATGAATTAGACACCCACATAAGTAGAGAGGTTCTAGTTCCAGAGGGAGATGAGGCTAAAAGCCTTACACAAGAAGAACTTGGTCAAGGCCAAGAAGATAATTGTTGATTCAATCATGGATCACCATGTACCACAAGTGTCTTTCGTAAAGACACCTAATAGATGTTTGATTCCTTGAACAAGCTATTTGAAGGGAAGAACATAAATCAGAAGATGACCTTAAGAAACTAGTTGAAGAATGTGAAGATCCAAAATGCAGAGACCATACAGTCATACTTTACATGGGTCTCTCAAATCAAAGAACAACTTGTAGTAGTAGAAGAAGAAGTGGAGAATGCAGAAGTAGTGATAGCCACCTTGAATGGCATCCCAGGATCATGGGATTCATTCATGCGAGGAATGTGTGCCAGAAGGAAGTGATTACTTTCAACAGACTATGGGAAGAAGAAGAAGCTCGACTCATAATAAGAGAAGAGAAGATGGGAGCAACTCAAGATCAAGCTCTCACCATACAAAGAATATCCCTCAAGCGATGAGGAATACGAAGGAATCAAATATTGAAGAACCTCTTATCCATCTTAGCTTTTGGATAAGAAATGATGCTATTATGAATGAAGAATATGATAAAGCTGAAGGCTCAAGAAGGAGTCTACCCACGAAACAAATAAAGATAAGTATTCAATTGTCATTTCATGATATTGTTTTGTTATGCATTTGCTTATATTTAGTTTATGTATTATGCATGATAGAATGTTTTCATTAATGATAGTATACTACTAATATGCATGTGATGGGTAAGTATCTCATGGTGTTATACAACTCTCCATTGCTACTTATCTAGAATGAAACCTCTTTGATGACATATTGGATTAGTGCACAATCTCAATATTTTCCTGGTGGAGATGGAAGGCATCTAGAAAATTTTCCGTGAGATATGGATGAATGTTGTATTGGCTAAAATAGTTGCATGATCATACATTTATGCATAAGAATTTTCCGTTATGAATATTCCTTATGAAATGTTTCTAACCATACAACTAATGCATTTGACTTGTAGGAAAGATCGCATACATAATCACCTACAAGAAAAGAAGGATGAGACTTGTTCCGAAGAACAAGTGACGATAGATAAAGAATAATATGACGAATGCAGCGACATCATTGATGCAAAACCTTCTAGCTATAAAGAAGTAACCAAGAATAAAGGAAAGACCAGTTCAAGAAGAATGATGTCTAGGATGAAATATCGATACACGAAGGGAAGTTCGTAGTTCCATCATGTAGTAGATCGAAACATTGTGGGATACAAGGCAAGATTCGTAGCATGAGGATTCTCACAAAAAGAAGGCATAGACTAGGAAGAGACATTTGCAGTGAGTGGGAGTTTAGACACATGACAGGAAGAATCATGTGTCAAAATGAAAGAAGGCCTTGTACGAGCTCAGAAGACACCCATGAGATAACACATACATGATGAGCTTGATGAAGATATTAACCTTTGCTACAAGGTTGAAGATGAAATCCTATAGAGTATGACAAGCTCACAGATGGGTGCGACAAGAAATTTTGAAAAGGTTCAAAATAAAGGATATTGGTATCCAGTAACCCTAGATGGATACATATAATATTAGTAGTAGAGGAAGCTACTTGTCACTTCAGTACAGAATTTTTTAGTGCATATAGTACAAAAGACAGAGGGAGTATGATGCTTCACTTCAGAGGGAATGACTACAGAAGATCTCAAGGTTCGACATGGTATGACATGATGGATAGCTTACTGGTGACTCTAGTCTTTACTGAGAGTAAAGAGGATTCCAACCTTTTCCTCAAGGTTGAAGGTGGAAGGCGAGTGATGCTCCTATTATATGTCGATGACTTGTTCCTGATAGAAGTTTCAACATGGAGACTTGCTGCCGAGTTTGAGATAAAGGGCTTGGATATGAAGCACTACTTTCTAGGCATGTAGGTGTGGTAGAATCTCCTTGGGACAAGGGAAGTATGTAGTAGAGATCCTGAAGAGGTTCAGGATGATGGACTGTAAGGCCATGACCACATCTATTGCATCAAACCTGAAGCTACTGAGTGTTGCTTCATCAGATTCAGTTGATGCCACGATGTATCGTCAGATGATTGGGTCTGTATTGTACCTAATGAATACGAGACCAAATATTTTCTTTGTTGTGAAAACCTTGAGCCAGTTCCTGATAGATTCGAGACAAGTTCACTTGATTGCTACAAAGCATATTCTGAGGTGCCTGAAGGGTATAGTTGATTATGGGCTCAAGTATGATTCGAATCAAAAGATTAACCTGGAAAGTTATGTTGATTCAGATTGGGTAGGCAGTGCCATTGATAGGAAGAGCACTTCAAGGTGTTTCTTTAGTATGGGATCAAGTGCGATCTCTTGGTTTAGGAGAAATCAGTCCTATGTGGAACTGAGTACAACTGAAGCAGAGTATGTTGCAGCTTGTTCAACTAGTTGTGAGGCAATATGGCTAAGGAAGCTACTGTCTAATTTATTTGATCTCCAGTTGGATGCTACTTGTATATATTGCAACAACCAGATTTGTGTGAAGTTATCAGATAACCCGATGTTCCATGACAAGTCAAAGCACATCGAGATAAAATATCACTATATCAGGGATATGGTACAGAGAGGAGTAGTTAGGCTCTAGTATGTTGTGATGGATGAACAGATAGCTGATGTGTTGATGAAGCCATTAGCAAGAGTTAAGTTTGAGTACTTCAGGGAGAATCTTGGTTTTCTCCAGATCAAGGTTCCCTTTAAGGGGAAGTGTTGAGTCCGTGAGCCATTCTGATATGGTGAGAGGATTGGTTCCTTCCATGGTTAGATGTAAGGGATGATCCATTCTATCATGGTGAGAGGATTGGTTCCTTCCATGTCAGATGTGAGTGCTGAGCCATTCTGATGTGATTGTAGGATTGGTTCCTACATGATAATTAATAAGTGTTGAATGCCATTCTCTAAATGGAGGCACTTGGTTAGTTACCAGGAATTTCAATATGGGACTAAGAGCCTTTCTTAGATGGTTGATAGGATGTGTTCCTCCCATGGTAATATGTAAGTGTTGAGCCTTTCTTAAATGGTTTACAGGATGTGTTCCTCCCATGGTAAGATATAAGTGTCATTCCTTTCTTACATGGTTGATAGGATGTGTTCTTCCCATGGTAAGATATAAGTGTTGTGCCCTTCTTACATGGTTGATAGGATGTGGTCCTCCCATGGTAAGATATAAGTGTTGTTCCTTTCTTACATGGTTGATAGGATGTGTTCCTCCCATGATCAGATGCGAGTGATGGGATTTTCTGACATGAATGGATTGGTTTCTCTCATGGTCAGATGTGAGTGATGGGCATGCCTTTCTGACATGGTGTTGGATGTGTTCCTCTCATGGTTAGTTGTAAGTGCTGGGCAGGCCATTCTGACTTAGGTTCAGATATAAGTGCTAAATAAGACCTACATGGAGGCTAGGCCTACAACCAGCATGAAAAAGGGATGGCTCTATAGAACTTCCTGTGATGAGAAGAATCAAGAGATAGCACTCATGATGATAACAAGTGATGCTACAGTAATGATGATCCAGATCCAGTGATGATCCAAATACAACAATGATGATCCAGATAAAGATGACTTAAAGATGAATATGGTGAGAACTCGATGATCATCCAGTTGATACAGAGAAGAAGACCAGTGCTGAAAAATTGTGTCGAGAGAATACCTTCCTAGTGAGGAGGGAGTGTTGATGTATTTGTAACTTCAGAATGTATTCATAAGTATATCTTATGTATTATACCCCAATGTTTATTCTGGGAAGTGTCTGTAATTTATTTGAGTCATGTCATGCCCTGGTGTTCCTATTAGGAGATTCAATAATGTAAACAAGTCATGTAAAGTCATTGTGGGTAACCCTCTTATTGATCAAGGGTTAAAGTCCCCAGAGTTGTGGGGACCTAGGGTTATTAGACTATCATAGAGAATTCAGCCCTAGGTAAGTTATTGTAAGTTGGGGGAATAGTCCCCACCATTGTGTTAAGGTTAACCCTTCTTGTTAATTGGAGGGGAAAATCCCCCACAAGTTTTCGGGCACTAGGGTTATTAGACTCTCCGAAGATATGTCGTCCCTAGTAAGTAATTGTTAAGTGGGGTCGACATGTTGAAGTGGACATCAAGTGAATGAAAGAATATAAATAGAGAGTGAGCCTCTCTATTTATCACATACACACTCACTCACTGGGGCACATGAGTGAGACAGGAGAAGCTCTCTCATGTGTGAGAGAGAGAACAAGCTGTGAACATCATCTTTTATGTTTTTGAGTTTTACTACTACCATTGGTGCTCATTCTATCTCTGAGGAAGTGGCAGGGTTTTCTCATTTATGGTTTCCTCGAGGAAAATTATTTGTGTCTCTTGTCTCTTTTGTTTATTGTTGTGCATGTTATTCTATCAGTTAAAGATCCTAAAATAATGCTAGCTTGAATGATAAAAATCTAATAGATCCTCTATCTTGAACCTTTTCAAAAGTTCTTCTTGCACCCATTTGTGAGCTTGTTTTCATCTTCAACCTTATATCAAAGGTTAAGATATTCATTAAGATCATCATGTATGTGTTATCCCATGGGTGTCTTCGGAGCTCATACAAGCCCTTCTTTCATTTGCACACATGATTATGTCTGTCATGTGTCTTAACTTCTGGTGGCTGCAAATGTCTCTTCGTAGTTTATGCCTTCTTTCCATGAGAATCCTTGTGCTACAAATATTTCCTTGTATCCCACGATGTTTCCATCTACTACATGATGGAACTATAAACTTCTCTTCAGGTCTGGATACTACATACTAGACATCATTATTCCTGAACTGGTACACTCCTTCCCTTTTCTTCTTAGCTACTTCTTGGAAGGTTCTTCATTAATGATGTCGCTAAACAGTGTTACATAACTGCACTGTGTCTGAGATCTCTTCTTTGAAAGTATCAGCATATTATTATTCATCTTGGATTATTTATTGAACTATCGTCACTTTTTCTTCGGAACAAGTCACATCCTTCTTTGCTTGTAGGTGATTATACATGATCTTTCCTACAAGTCAAATGCATTAGTTGTATGGCTAGAAACATTTCATAAGGCATATCCATAATTGAAAATTATTATGCATAAATATATGATCATGCAACTATTCTAGCCAATACAACATTCATCCATATATCACAGAAACTTTTCTAGATGCCTTCCATATCTACCAGTACAACATTGAGATTGTGCACTAATCAAATATGTCAACAAAGAGGTTTCATTCTAGATAAGTAGAAATGGAGAGTTGTATAGAACCATGAGCTACTTACCCATCATATGCATATTAGTAGTATACTTTCATTAATGCAAACATTATATCATGCATAATACGTCAACTGAATATAAAAAAATGCATAACAAAAACAATATCATGAAATGGGAATTGAATACTTATCTTTATTTGTTTCATGGGTATAATCCTTCTTGAGCCTTCAGCTTCATCATTTCTTACCCAAATGATAAGATCTATAAGATTTTTCTTGAAGAGTTGATTCCTTTGTATTCCTCATTGCTTGGGGGATCTTCTTTGCATGGTGAGAGCTTTATCTTCAGTTGCTCCCATATGCTCTTCTCTTATTATGAGTCGAGCTTCTTCTTCTTCCTAGATTCTCCTGAAAGTAATCACTTCCTTCTGTCACACATTCCTCACATGAATGAATACTATGATCCTAGGAGGCCATTCAAGGTGTCTATCACAACTTCTGCATTCTCCACTTCTTCTTCTACTGCTTCAAGTTGTTCTTTGATTTGTAAAGTATGACTGTATAGTTTCTGCATTCTCGATCTTCACATTATTCAACTGTTTGCTCAAAGTCATCTTTCGATTTATGTTCTTCCCTTCAAATGGCTTGGTCAAGGAATCAAACATCTCTTTTGGTGTCTTTAGGGAATACACTTGTGGTATAAGGTGATTCGTGATTTAATCAGCAATGATATTCTTAGCCTTGACCAATTTATTCTTGTGTAAGGCTTTTAGCCTAACCTCCCTCTAGAATTGGAACCTCTCTACTTATGTAGGTGTCTAATTCATTTCCTTAAAGAAATGGTGAGATCCAATAGTTCGATGCTTAGAAGTTTTCATTTTCACCAAGCTTGTCATCAAGCTAGCATGACTAGTCATTTATAAATGAGAACCTCAAATGTAAATAGAAAAGGATTAGATCTTACCGATTTGAGGTGTCCATGTTGGTTCCGGAGCAGGCTGATCTAATGTTTTTCATAGAAACCCAAATATTCAAAAATTGGAATATTTTATATCTGATTGGATAGAGAGATATACCTCTTTGAGGTGAGATGTCCAATGTACTCCTTTTCTGAAAACAGTGGAGGAAATCTCCCGGAACAAAAAGCCCTAGTTTTCCAATTTCTTCTGTAGAAATTCCTGTTACTGGTTCTGTTGTATCTCCGAAATTAATACTCTTCTATGTATGAAATTTTGTACTAAGGTAACCTCACTTGTCCTGGTTCCAACACAAAAGTTTTGCATCATAATTGGTTTCACCAATTGGGACTTATGAGCATTTTCCTAAGGTGACTTGTTTTAGGACTGTTCATCATAGTGAAGTTGTACGGATTGACATGTTTCACGGTTTCATCTTCTATGTCTAAAATTTTTTCCATAGAAAGTACAGTCCATGAAAGTTTTGAAAAATATCAAAAAAATTTCATTTGGACCTCTATAGCCTGAGATCTAGCAATTATCCCCACGTGTCCTGTTTAGGGATGAATCCTAGGAGAGGCTAGAACCCTAACTTGGAGGAATAATATCTCCTAGAATATAGAGAATTTGAGGATGAAACATGGACACAACGTACATCAAGATTTCATATTCAACCTGTGAATCTTTTTGGCCCCTAAGACTTATTTAATCCCGAGATATAGTGAATTTACCAACACTTATCATTTTTAGTATTTAGGGTTTTTCCATCCTGAGGTCAAACTACGGTTTGAATTTCCCAGAGTTACACCCAACCAAAAATATCAACCCATGTATATAAAATTCAATTTTTATGAGGAGAAAAATCCTACATCGGGCTCATTAAAAAATTCTTCTTCTGTAAAAAGCCCTAATTTCCCGCACCAAAAAATTGAAAATGTCTGAAATCGAATTCCACTTCGACAGAAAGATGCACCCTTCAATGGAGAGTCATCCTAGCATACTTTTACTGATGGATTGTGGAGAGAGACCCAAAAATTAATAATCCCTAGATTCCATAACTGCACAATGTCTTCTTCTCAGGTTAGCTCTAATACCATGTTATATTTTTATCATTAAAGCTAGCATTATCTTAGGATCTTATCTAAGAGAATAACGTGCACAGAAATAAACACAAGAAACAAGAGACACAAAGAATTTTCCTCAGGGAAACCATAAAGGAGAAAACCTTGCAACTTCCTCAAAGATAGAATGAGCACCAATGGCAGTAGTAAAACCCAAAAATAGAAAAGATGATATCCACAGCTTGTTCTCTCTCTTACACTTGAGAGAGCTTCTCCTTTCTCACTCATGAGCCCAAGTGAGTGAGTGAGTGTGTGATAAATAGAGAGGCTCACTCTCTATTTATATTATTTCATTCACTTAATGTCCACTTTAACATGTTGGCCCCAGTTAACAATTACTTACTAGGGCTTATATCTCGAGGAGAGTCTAATAACCCTAGTGCCCCACAACTATGGGGACTTTTCCCTCCGATCAGAAAGGAGGGTTAATATTGACATAATTGTGGGGACTATTTCCCTGTATTACAATGGAGGGTTAACCTCAATGACTCTACATGACTTGTTTACATTACTAAATCTCTCGATCGGAACATCAGGGCATGACATGACTCAATTACATTACAGATACTTCCTGGAATAAACATCGGGGTACAATATATAAGATCTACAAGTGAATGCATTCCGAAGTTACAAATACATCAACAATTGCCACAGAGGGGCATGTGGTCGTCATTTATCTGGGATTTCTACAGACCAAAAATTATTGAGAGGAAGATATTTTTTGCCATCCATCTTCACAGATTGCATTAATGCGGTCAAGAAGTGCCACTCTTGCTAGGTGTTTGCACACAATATGCACTCGCATCCAACCCCGTTTCATCCTATTGTCCCCACTGATCCCTTCACCAAGTCCGGGCTTGACTTTATGGATTGCAACCCAGCTTTGGCTGGGGGGGAATCATCACATTATTTTGGTTGTTGATTATTTCATGAAATGGGTAGAGGCTATGGTGGCAATTAAATCTGATGGTGAGACAACTGCACGTAACGTGTTCAACCAGATTATCACCCGGTTTGGCATTCCGAAAGATCTTTTCACTGACCATGGTAGGCACTTTCAAAATAAAATGATGGAAGAGTTGGCTTCCAAGTTAGGGTATAAGAAAGAACATTCATCTTCTTATTACTCTTAGGCGAATGGACAAGTTGAAGCAGTGAATAAATAAATTAAGTCTATTCTCCAACGAACCATCACATGAAGCAAGACCAATTGGCATATTATGTTGTATCCTGCTTTGTGGGCCTATCGAACCATGGTTGAGACTACCACCGGTTTCTCTCCATATCAGCTTCTACATGGGGTGGAGTCAGTTTTACCGATTGAATGTGAAATCCCTTCTCTGAAGCTACCTATAGATATTTTACTGGACACTTCCGCATTAGAAGAGCATTTGGTCCACTTAGAGCAACTTGATGAGCAGTGCTGAGATGCCTTAGTGGATCTGGAGGTTAACAAGCATTGCGTCAAGGTCCAATATGATAATTTTGTCCATCCAAGGAGGTTTAATGAAGGTGAATTAGTCCTATTTTAGGATCAAAGTAAGGAACCCTTGGGGGAAAGGAAATTTAATCCCATGTGGCATGGTATTTACGTGGTTAAATGAGTCTTAGAGAAAGGCGCTTATGAGTTGGTTGATTATTAAAGGACAACTTTGGTGGAGCCTAGAAATGGCCTCTATCTCAAAAAATACTATGCATGATCTTCAGCCAGGGTTGATTGTTGTATATTATTGTACAGTTTTGCATTGCATAGTTAGGTTTTCTTATGGTGATTGGGTTTGTTGATTATATTTCCTTTCTTATGGCAGATGTTTATGGAGTCTTCCATTTACATAGTATTCATTGATGGTTCTATATTCCATACTCAAAACTTAGCTTCAGCTGCTTGGGTGATTTATCCTCCTACGGGTCAAGTATTGTCTTTAGGAGGCATATGTTCATGGCCTTCTTCGAACAATGTTGCTGAATATAGTGCCATTATTGAGTTATTACATGATGCAATTTTACATGGTGTTCATTCTCATGAGGTACATCTTGATTCATAGTTAGTAGTTTCATTGGTTAATGGCTTGTATCATATTAGGGATCCAACATTATTACGAAGATTCTTACGTGTGAGATTGCTAGAATGACAATTTGAGAATATAACATACATTCATGTTCCAAGGTTTTTAACCAAGTTGCTGACTCATATGCTAACTAAGTGTTAGATTGGAATTTGTTCCATAGACCATAAGCATATCACAAACATATATTTTACACATATGTAAATAAATAAAATTGATCATCATAAATTTTTTTCATTAATATCCAAAAAGTGACGTCATAATACATAAGTGTCATATACAAAATTGGGGCTTTCGAGCCACCAGCATATAATAGATGGTCATACAAAAATTAATACACTCAGGTATCTAGGCCTTAGGAGGAGGGGGTTCCTGATCATGATATAGCACTATGAATCTAGATAGCCATCGAAAGAGTTGAACCCATGCTCGTGGTACACTAACCACCTAACACTACATGGCCACAGGAAATTCCTCAACTTGCTCCACGTGTCCCTTGTGTGTTAAGAAAAGGAAGTTCGTATGGATGATTTGGAGCATTCACTCTACATCCACACCCATGATATGATCTCCTCTTCCCCTCCATCGATGACGAGGGAAGCCTTCTGTCCACCATGGTCCTACATTTGCATACACATGACAGATTGTCACTATGTGTCGTCACACCAAAAATATGTCTTTTGAGTCAATATATCAAAAAACACAGAAAACATTAAATAATTCAAAACTTAAAAAGTTGGGTTTGGGATTCTTTACCTATGTCGCAATAAGTTGGGCTTGGTGGTAGAGGCATAATCTAATCTCCACAGAAGTCTGTCCTTGTATAAGGATAGTCGTCTATGGCGACGATCTATCTCCACCACCATGGAAAGAAGTCTGCTGGGTAGGGGTTAGCCACCCTACCTCTGCCCAATCTGTGCATAACATTTTCCCAATGTCATTGGGCTGGATCCTGAACTCTATGAGAAACAATTTCCACCCTAGGGCTTAGCCCTGGAACCCGCTCAAAGAAGAACATGCTCAGTATGTTGTTGAACCCAAAGTTCTGCACCCTGCCCATCTTGCAGTCACTGAGTTTTTGTTTCATATTGCTCAACAGATTCATGCTCCAATCATACATTATAGGTCTCATACACTCCACCGCATAGAACATCAGTGGCCACGAGGCCTGGTGGAGTGAAGCTTACCCGACAATCCTGCCTAATGCCAAAGGTATGGCCTTCAGTCCCAAAATATGGATCGATTTTGTCAGTATTTGAATCACAATGTTTTTTGTCTCCAAAAATTAGTACATATATATGTACTCATCAATAGTTATCTCACCTCCTGGCCCATGAGATCAGAGATTCACCATCTCTCCTCGTTGGGACAAACCAGTGATAAAGTATATGTCCTCAACCTCAATGCTAAGTGACATCCTGTCAATCTAAAATGTCTCAGATTCTAGATCCCAGTAGTCCACTAGCAGCTGGAGTAGTCTCGGTTTGGCCCTCAGGCTCCCAAGACACCAAAACTTGTATAAACCACATTCTCGTAATGCTTGTTAGGCCATAAGATTACCTTGCACGACCTCCTCCATATCACCATGCTCTCTTTCCCTCCACTCTAACAAAATCCTACACAAAAAACCAAGGTTTTGATCAATTTTTTCCTTTGAAACCCTTGTTTGTGGCCCTATATGCGACTGTTCTCAAAACAATCACGTATGTACATGGGTTTGGGTGATTTTTCTGCGTATAGCGAGCCCTATATGCGGAAAACAACCCAATTTTTGCATGGGCCAAAACACACAAATATGGATGGCTTAAAAAATAAATTGGACCATGACAATTCAAAAAATTTGCATGAAATTGGAAGAGGAGCACATGAGAATCTACTTGGATCAAACAGGGAGAGATTCCACCGGACGATGCTCCTAGAATTCGCTTCTGAAGTTCTGAGCTCAAAAACACTATGTTGGGTAAAAAATTCAAATGATATGAAAATTTTTGAAATTTTTACCCACTTTCTATAGTTTTTTACCATTTTGGACCGTTTGAACTAATTTGATGATGTAGGAGTCCATTTTGAGTGTGGTTTGACCATGGCTTTGGTCCATTCGTGCCTACTGTAGGTATTATGTCTAAACTGGCATATAGGTTAGATTTCACATCCGTTTGCATTTTTCATAACCTTATAACTGTTTCATTTAAACCATCAGTATGAACCCATTCCATCTTGTCACAGAACCTTCTTGCTGCTTTTAGAAATGAGATGTTGTGAATGGTAGAGCTTTACCATACATGGGTACCCTAGTAAGATCTTGTTTGCATTTGGTGCCCATGCCGACATTTTTCCTTTAGGGTGTGGGAGTCCTTTGTATAGTACCGCCATGACTTTGAGAAAGATATTCATACTCCTCTTGACCTTTATGCTCACCTTTTCCTTGGGACTCCCTTGTATATGTCAAGTTTTAATTGCATTATCATGAGTTTTGCTTACATTTTTTAGCCTTATGCCAGCTTCCCTGACTTTGATTATCAGCCATATAGCCTGAGATTGTCTCATGCCTAGCCAAGTAGAGCCATTTTATATATCTTTTGCATCTTCATTCCCCATTTTTTATCGTGAGGGGACTTTCCCTCGAGTGTCATTATCCTGCACATGTTTCCTTGCATTGAGCATAGGTATGTTCCACTGCTTGGAACTAGTTTTTTTTCCCTTTGAAACTCGTCTCCTCCTATATTTGTAACTATAAAGAACTTTTATTCTTTCTCAACATTTTCAAAATATCTGAAAATGTCCAAAAGAATAAAAAAACCAAAAATCCGGATAGGAAAAGATGTTATCTTTGGCAGCAGTCGAGCCGTGTTGCCTTTGAATAGAGCACTGTATATCACGTTCGTTGGTTGGGTTAGTAGTTTGAATTTAAGAGCTATACTCGTATCCTTGAGTTTATCTCCACTGATTGGTTAAGCTTCCAGTCCCTATGAAGCCTTTTTCAATGCCGAATGTGTCGAAGAGATGTCCTAGTTTTGTATATCGAGTCTATGCTGCCTACATTCAATCACCATTCTCCTTTATACTCTTGTTTGAAGGAATTTGAATCCTGAGTCATACATTCCTCAGTTGTCTTGACTTTACATGTCGGCCATTCCCAGTACTATTACTGGTTCTTGCACATATTGTTCGAGTCCTTCAACATTATACATCGTTGTTGAGTACCTCGTGTTGGTTCATGGGGTATTCCTTAATTCCCTCCTTCTAGCGGATTCCATCCCATTGACTTCAGATCATTTATTTTGGGATAGGAATATAGAGTCATTTGAGTGCCTTAAGACTTATAGTCATCAGTGGTAGGTTCTCTCGCCATTGGTATTTTTGGGAATACATCAATGTCCCCTGATCGATGGATTCTTACAAGTGTTTGACCTCAACACATTGATTTTCACTTGTTATATTGCACTCTAGTACCTTGATTCCCATTTTCATTATCGATGGGTGATCTCGCGTCTGTTAATGGTATACATAAATGATCGGTAATAAAATGATGGACTACTATGTTTGACCTTGATACCTATATTCACATAGTAGGACATGTACTTGTAGAGGTTTGTGTAGAATACTTTCCAGATTGGTGGCATTTCATATATGCTACCTCCTTGATTGTTCTAGTGTTCATGAGATTTCAGTTCTCGTGACTTGATTCCGATGTATGTCATATATCTTCATCCATTATGGAGATCTTGATCCATGGTATATCTTCAGCTCTCATGAAGATATTGGTCCTTTCTATATCTTCATCATGGAGATTCTGATCTATTGCATATTGTAGGTGGTGATGACCACACATGTCACAGTTTGTATATCATGCCTATTCATGGCCATTGTACTATTATGTATTTGGGACTGCTATATGTATTTGCAGTCATGTGCAAAGTTTGATTATTGTATTATACTATTGGATGGCTGGTTCTTCTACTTGGTTCTTCATCACTCCACTTATGGGATGGATTTACAATGTATTTCAGCCATCATGTTACCCCTCTGACCTCACTCATTAGGGGGCATCTGCTATAGTTGATTTTACCACACATGGTTGATCACAATTTTATGGCCTTCCCTGTCCCTCTATAGACTCTTTGGATCACATGGAATATTTGTGTACCTTTGATGTTTCGAATATCATCCCTAAAAACACTCATTATTTGATGTACATGACTTTTAATCCCTTTCCTACATATATACGTGGATATTACCCCTAAACCTGTGTACATCGGGATGTGTGCAAAAGGCCAAATGTTTTTGAAGTTTTCCTTGATGTGTATTTGAGTCACTTGTCTCTTGGCCTTCCATATGCCTCTAGATTTTTTGGATTTGACCTTCCATTACCACATTGAAGCACTCTATAAAGAACCCTTTGGATACATTGAAGGAGAGGAATTGAAGAGCAACAAAACTATAGTCCAGTGTTGTTGTAGCTTGCTTATACTTGAGTCTAAATCCCTTTGTCCCTTAGAGAATTTTTTGTTCTTCCCAATATTTCCTTTTCTTGTGAGCTTGATATCGAGATACGGAGGATTGAGGTGGTGGAGGCCCAGGTGGAGGAATCAGTTTCTCTGGTTCGTAGACGTTCCGACAAAGGTTGTCACTTATGTAATCTCTGATTTATTTAATAGAAATATATTTTCTTGTGCAATGATGTGCATTTAAATGAATATTGAATATATGGATGTGTTTAATTGCTTATGTATCATTGATTATATATTTTAGAGTAGGCCTAAGACTATATTTTATAGCATGCTTTTATTTTTTACTGTTGTTGAGAGTGAACTGCTAATGCAAGCGAGATTGGAAAAATCTCAATAGGGATCTACTACAACCGTCCAGAATAAGGTATGTTTTGAGATCCTTTAGTGTTAGATGTTGTATTTGTATTTCATATGGGGAAGGGATTGATTTCTGTGGTTTCTCTGTCTATTGAGGTACACCCCAATCCATAGGAAGTTTTCTCTATAATACAGTACATTATAGAGCTAAAGGAAATCAAACAATTCTTTAATGAGACAATTTGGGACTTTTATCAGTGGTTTAAGATGTTGATGGCATGGGTCAGCTTCTATATGAGTGGCATCCAACACAAATAATGGTTCATTGTGGAACTGGTCCCTCATATCTGACACCCATTAATGAACCAAAAGATCGTGACACATAGCGAGGCTCTGGAGATTGCAATGAAGCTAGAGGCTTCACCTATTGGAGAAAATATTGTCGACATGAACCAAATCCAAGTGCAACTAACGAACCTGACGCTTCAATTGTAGGATATCAAGAAGGCTAGATATGAACATGATGACTTATGGTGCACTCGGTGTCAAGTGGATGGACACACAAAAGATACATGTCCTTCTTTCTGGAATTATCTACTCTCAAGAGAATCGAACCCATTGAGTTGTGGTGGTGTGTCATCATGTTGCATATGTCAACTATATGGGCATCAACATGAAAACTGTACCTACATGTAGAAAATGGTTACGAATCCAACAAGATTATATTGCACCTTCAGTCACTCAGTTCAGCACGGGGACAATGACTTTTGAGCTTATGATATGCTTTAAGATCAGACATATAATTCATATTTCATGAAAGATGAAGATCCTTGCATGGTGTTGCAACCACTACCTCAAGTCTAGTATATGCCTCCACCACAGATGCAGTTTATTTCAGCGCAACCACAGACATAGGTTCCACCATAGCCGTAGTTTGCATCACAACTGCAGTACACCCAGACCCCAATGGCTCTGCCACAGCCACAGTATGTCCAAGCAACGCACTACGTTCAACAGTAGCCAAATCCCCCATTGTAGAAAAATGGTGCAACCATAGTATCAGCATCAAGTAGCTCAACCACAATATCAACAATAAGGTGGATTCTATGGAGGATTCATGGGAAGGGGAGGTTTCGGCCATGGAGGAGGATGAGGTCATGCATCAATCCAGTGTTACAACTATGGGAAATTTGGACACTATTAGAGGGATTGTCCCCATTTTCAATGTGTATACTACACGGTGAATGATCATACTGTTGAAAATTTCCTTCAGTTAATTGTGAGATGGCAGGATCGCAATCTTCCTTTATTAGAGAATCAAAACAAGGTCCAGGCCCAGAATGAAATACATAACCAGCAGCAACTGCTGAATCATGATCAGCCTCAAATTCTAGTACAAAATCAAAATATCAATCAGCCTATGAATCCTTGGTGAAATAGAATCCACCTTTGAATTAGCCTCCATCGTAGAACCAAAATTAAGGGTCGACATTTGCGACCATTCTAGCAGGGCCCCCAACAGAGGATGTTGATGTTGGGATTGTTACTAGAGGAGGCATGACGACTGGAGATGATGGACCACAACCACAAGTGAGACTAGATGGAAAGAAGAAAGCATATTTTGGTATTGTGACCGAGAGAGATACCTTATTTGAGGCGCGCGAGGCACTTGGAAAAAATCCTGGTAAGACACCTATTTTTTGCATTCCTTCTACTTTTGATTCTTCATTAGAAGCTAGACCATTGCGGTAGTATGGTACCTTAAAATGGTTATTCAAGAGTTGTTTTTACCTGGAAAGAGATCCTGATGCTTTGGTTGAGATCAAGAAGTTGTTGCGTCGTTTGGATAGAGAGTTACAGGAGTTTGCAGTGAATTCTTTATAGAATAAAAAGACAGGCAAGGAAATGTGAATAAAAATCCAAATTGGGGACTACGAAGTTGATTCAGTTATTCTAGATCTTGGGTCAAATGTGAATATCTTGACAAAATAAACATGGCAAAATATGGGGGAATTCAAAACTTGGCTGGTCCTCACTGCAGCCGAGATTGACTAATCAGGACAAAGTTCAACCAATCGGTTAGGTGTCGAACTTGGTCATAGATGTCGAAGGTATGTGGACTCATGCTAAATTTGATATAATCAAAGTCATTGATGGAGGAGTCTCCTATCCCATGTTTCTATGGATTGGATGGCCCAATGACAACATGGCCATGATAAACTTTAAGAAGTGGTTGATGACATTTGAGAACCATGATATTCGAGCCATTTCCCCTATGGATCCTAATGAAGGAAGGTGATATATTGAACCTGTCAAAGATGAATTTGTTAGAGGATGGGATCATGTTTATAATATCTCTAAGGATTACATCCATCCTATTGTTGACGAATAACTATGTTGGCGTAGTGCTAGCTCGACGTCCTCTGATTCTGATGATCCACTGGAAAATTGGTAAAATCATATGCATGAAGTATCACTCAGAAAATGTGGGCTGATCACGTGGTTGCTACTTCATGTCGCTAATCAGTTCATTGAGTTTCCAATCTATGAAGGACTACCGAAACTATCTGGGTTCCTCGATAAGTTTGAAGTGAAGGTATCTGAGCCTAAGTGCTTATTGGAATTAAGGGAGGCATTGAAGGCTACTCCAGCATGTTGTTTGGCAGTTCATAAGGAGACCATTCATGAATGGGAATAATGTCAATGATTGATGACTATGCACTTTAGAGATATGGAGGTATATTACACTAGGAGATATGATGTACAAAATAACCCTTGTATTCATTTCATGGAATTCCAAATGTTGTGGGAATCCTGACCCAATGATGAGTGGGTCCATTCTTTTATTTACACATTGGATGAAATGCCAAGGTCTTGGTATGTATCAGTAGAACTATGCAGAGAAATAAATAACTGGGAGGAGATGGTTGTTTTCTTTGCACATACCTGTGGCTTTGCAGACACTAATGTAGAGGTTAAAAATTCCCTATAGATCATTCAGGATGTAGTATTGAAAGTTGTCCTGGTCGTATATCCCGTGTACCAACATGTGCATTTCCACATACAATCGATGATGGAATGATAAAACATATCTAGCGAGCCAAAGGATGATGATAAGTTGTATAATATTAATATTCCAGATACTAAAGGAAGTCGGGATGTCGCAACATCGGATGTACCGACGGATCCGATGACTCAACCACTGAAGATTAAGAAAGTTAACATTGGGATGGAAGAGAATCCAAAATTTGCAAATATTGGGGACTACTAGGATGAGGAGACCATGGAAAAGATCACAGATCTATTGCATGAGTTTCAAGATCTATTCTCAACAAAATTCTCAAAAATGAAGGGGATATTGGGTGAACTAGGGGAAATGAAAATCCCATTAAAACAAGATGCAAAACCAGTCTGATAGAGGCCATATCGCTGGGATCCATAATATAAAGAATGGGTCAAGGCTAAACTTGATCGAATGATAAATGCAGGGATTATTAAGCATGTTAAAGAATCAGAATGGATAAGCCCTATGCTAGTTCAAGACAAGAAAACTGGTGAGGCAGGAATCTGTGTCGATCTAAAAAAAATGAATGATGCTTGCATGCATGGTCCCTTTCCAACATCATTCAATTATGAGTTTCTTGAAGGAGTAGGTTGTCAAGAAATGTACTCTTTTACAAATTGATTTTCTAGTTATCACTAGATAATAATTGCAAAGGAAGACCGCCACAAAATGACATTTGTCATCGAATGGGGTTGCTTTCAATACACAGTGATTCCCTTTGGAATGAAGATTGTACCTGTGGTATTCTCTTCAGTTTTTGTTGCCACATTTAAATATTTTATTCATTAACTTTTGCAAGTATATATGGATGATTGGACAGTCTACAAGATGATTAAGGATCACTTGGAAAACCTGTGCCTAATGCTGGAAAGGTGTCTACAACATCAGATCACATTGAATTCAAAGAAGTGCATCTTTTGTGCACCATTTGGGATACTATTGGGTCATATCATTTGTAAACAGGGGATTTTGGTTGATCCAGTGAAGATTGCACTCATTCTAATCCTGTCGCCACCTATAGATACAAAGATGCTTCTCACCATACCGGTACATACTGGATACTATCGGAAGTTTATATGTGGTTACAATGTGATTACTACGCCTATGGAGAAACTGTTGAAGAAGGATGTTGCATTTGTATGGATCCAAGAGTGTCAAAGAAGCTTCCACACATTGAAAGCTAAGATGGATTCAACACCCATACTTGTGTTCCCTGATTGGAACAAGGAGTTCCATGTTTATGTTGATGCCTCGTTTTTTGTGCTGGGAGTGGTGCTCACGTAACCAAGAGAAGGAGATCTAGATCACTCGATTTCCTTTGCTAGTAGGAATTTATCCATTCTTGAGAAGAATTACACAACCATGGAAAGAGAGGGGTTGGTGATGGTATATGCACTGCAAAAGTTCAAGAATTATCTCTTGGGAGGTCCCTTCAAAATGTTCACTAACCATTAGGCCTTGAAATATCTGGTCAATAAGCCTATGTTGGGGGGGAATATATGTTGATGGCTACCTCTATTTTAGGAGTTTGATTTCAGGATAATCATGAAGCCATGATGCTTGAATGCTGGTCCTGATCATCTATCCCGCATTGAAATCAGAGAGGAGCCCACCAATATTGACGATGGATTGTTGGATGCCCAACTATTTTGAGTTGATATCACAGATGACCATTATGCTCTCATCATTCAGTTCTTGACAACTGAAGTTCTTCCAGGGGAAATGTCGACCACTCAAAAGAAGCAGTTGGTAGTAAAGGCTTTGTATTTCTAGTTAATTGTTAGGCACTTATACAATCTTTGACCTCATGAGATCTTGCGATGGTGTGTTCTACCTCATGAACAAGGAAAAATTCTGGCACAAGCACATGTAAAAGTTGTGGGTGGACATTATGGAGGATGGGAGACTACGCCAAAGGTTATACACATCGGGATATGGTGGCCTACTTTACACAATGATGCATCAGACTATGCATGAAGCTACAATATTTGTCAATGTGTCAAGAATCCATCGCGACGAGATGAAATGCTGCTTGTCCCATGGGTAACTTTGCAACCTTTTGATAAATTGGTTGTACACTTTGTGGGTCCCATAAAACCACTAGGGAAGAGAATGGGTGCATGGTACATAATCACCGCAACTGACTATTTGACAAGGTGGGCAGAGGTTGCACTAGTTGTGGATTGCACCATTGCGACAGCAACAAAGTTCATATTTGAAAAAATTGTGACATGGTTTGGATGCCCTCGGATATTGATGAACGATCAAGGAAGTCACTTTATCAACAACACAATAAAATCACTGATAGAAGAATTGCAGGTACAACATCAGAAAAGTACCCCATATCGTCCAAAATAAAATGGCATCATAGAAGCCTTCAGCAAAATCTTGGAAACTGCACTGAAAAAGGTATGTAATTTTAATCATGATGATTGGGATTTAAAGATTCGTACAGTTCTGTGGGAATATCACACTACTTACAAGAGGATGATGGGGTAGATGTCATTTAAAATAGTCTATGGGAAAGAGGTAGTCATGCCTATGGAATACATTGTTCCTAGTCTGCACATTGCAGCAGCAATTGGCATGGCCAATGAAGCAACACATGAGGAGCAAGCACCGCAGTTATTCCAACTAGAAGAGGACTGCTTCATCGCAGGCTTCCAATAGTGAGTCAAGAAGGATCGACATAAGGCGTGGCATGATCATCATATCAAAAACAAATAATTTTCCTAAGGTGATTTGTTGTTGTTGTATGACAGCAAGTTCATGAAGCATTTGGGTAAGTTACAGATGCACTGGTTAGGCCCATATCTTGTTAATTCAATTACATTTGGGGGTGTAGTTCAATTGCAGTAGTTAGATGGAGTAGTTCTTCCAAAGATAGTGAATGGAAGTCGCTTGAAGCCCCATAGGACAGGGCTGGAAGTGCACATTTCCTGAAGCCCTGCATAATAAAAAAAAAGGAGAGACATGTGGCAAAAGGAGAGGTGGGGCCAATAGTACGGGTTGTATTAGGTTAGAGGGTAGTTGATTCAGCATTTAATAACTAATTATCCAGGGAAAATGATTGTGCCAGAGTAAGATGGTGCAACAGGAGAAATATTTCCCATCAGCAGGAGGCTGCGCTAAGAGGAAAGGGTCATGGCAAAATGGTCCACTAGAGTAAGGTTGTGTGATAGGAGAAATATTATGCATCAGCAGGAGGCTGCACTAAGAGGAAAGGGTCACAACAAGGTGCTCTTCCAGAGTAAGGTTGTGCTTTAGGCGATAGATTGTGCGTCAGCAGGAGGTTGCACTAAGAGGATAGGTCCACGGCATGCAAAAGGGATTGGGTCACATAACTGGAGGTCACCATAGATAGATAAAGTGGCTTGCATTGTACAGGAGAGTTCATGATGGTGACTGGATGTCACATCAATACTCAATAACAACTGTCAAAGAGGGAAACGATGGCATGGTTTATGTCATAGTTAATGATAGGATATATGAAAGGCAAGGTGGAAGAATCGAAGGTGCAATGCAGGCCTCCCTTGATATAGGGAAACCTATGAGTGAGAATGTTATCTCAACAAAATTTGATGAACAAGTTGTGAGTATGCGGGTTAGTTTGGCTGAGATAGAAGTTTCTAATGAAGTCATCCTTGGTTATATTTCTCCCAGTCAGTCTGAGGTGCCAACTAAGACACCCATGAGGAGTCCAGATGGGATCAGAGTTCCTGCCCCATTTGACTAATTCTATAGAAATAGGGAACCGATTCCACTTCAGGCATCACGGGATGGGCCCGAGAGGACCTAGAGGGCAGACGCGGGCTGAGCCTAAATGCAAGAAATGACCAAGTGGACAAATGCAGGACTGCAAATTTGGTCGCCAGACACTTCTTGAAGGGCGACAAAAAATGGAGAATGATGTAGTATTCAGAGAATCCAAAGCAAAATGGCATTGTAGGTTACACAAGTTCATAATTTTTCTAGGGACCATTACAGTTGACATTGAAGGAAGCAGTTATGGCCAGTTACGAGTCAACATAGCTGGAAACAGTTGCACGCTGGTGCATATGTGATGGTTTCTACTCTTTAGGATCATGAAAGACACCATGGTCAGCTGACGTGGCTCAAGGATGAGTCACAAGATTGTGTTGGGGGCCTGTTGGCAAGGGGTTGGATTAGGTGAGTTGCACAGCATCTAGGATGTTGTACATACTCACAAAGCACCACAAAAGGAAAATATAACACAAGAGGCAAAAAATACTCCAATTTTTATATATATTTTATGTCATGTTGTACTCATTGACCATTTCTTTGGAATATTGGTCCTTAGTGGTTAAATTAGTTAGAAGTTGTTAGGAGTTAGTTATAATTCGACCTTGAATGTAAAGGCGCAATCCTATATAGAGAGTTTTAATAGCAAATGTAGGATATAGATGATGATACATGAGATAGATACTGATATCTGCTAACTAATATCTAGATTGGATCTTGCGTTATTTGGTGGTTTGATCATTCTCTGGATGTGGAGAAGTCCTGTATGTTTTGGGATCTATTGCATAGAAGTAATATGACATGACGAATGTTGCTCTAAATTGCTATTGTCTTTTATCAATTTTTCTATTCTTATGTGTTGCGATATCAATGATGGATGTTTTATGGATCTGCTTTATGAATCAATAATATAATACTGTTGCGATGAATAAGTGAATGATACAATCTATTTAGATCTGTGGTTATAATGATATATCTGTGATGAATGTTGCAATATTTGATGATTGGATCTGTTAGATCTAATAGTTATGTTGATAAATTGTTGATTCCCTGATCCTCCTCCTTAATGTCAGAAACTTGGTTTCGATAGCTCTCCCTCGAACATCTCGAGTGAGACTTCATCTGCTCTACGGGTGTTTCCAGGCATGGTAAAACCTATCTGGGCTAGTGCTAAGGGAGATCGCGCTAGTTGGGCATCGTTAGAATGAGAACTCATGTCGAAGAGTCTTTATTGGTGGGTTTCTGTCCAACACCTCCATGAAAATACATCTATATTTTCTTTGAAAATATATATATGTGTGTTTGTGTGTGTGTGTGTGTGTGTTTCACATCCATAGGAAACAATTTTGGTAGTTTAATATTCATGGGTTCTTTATCATTTCCAACATTTACCTCTTCCATATCTTATTCTTTTGGTTGAATTATAGGCTTTTGAGAAGCATCAATTTTGTCAAACAACCTATTTACATGGACTATTCCTTTAGGTATGAAGTTATTCTTTAACTACAAGATTTTATGATTTGCCACTCTCATCTTCATCATATTATTCATCAATGCATGTACTAAAAAATCCATCAACTAGTTCCAAAAATATCTTGATTTGTTGATCATCTTAGAATACTTGCCAATGTTTTGTATTATCAGGAGCTGAGGGTATGAAAACCAATTCTACTTCATGATTCAATTTAATTTTTGTGGGAGGTTTAAATTTGTTGGTTGGAACTACTATTGCATATTTTTGGTATTAAGTTATTGCTACAACGGTGGTGGGGTGAATCAATAATTATGCATATTTTTCAAATTTAGAACAATAACACCAATAAATAGAACACCATGGAATTGTATGAGAACACATGTATATGTGTGTGTGTGTGTGTGTGTGTAGCTCCATCAATGGGAGATTCCATTTTCTGAACATGAGCACCCACTCATTTAAAAAGTTCACTTGATTTAAAATTCAACTCGTAGTTTATTGGAGCCAACCTGTACCAACTTATACGTGCGTAAGTATCCACTTGGACATATATTACTTTGGTCACGTAAATTTCTACTTGTGTCCTCAAGCTATGATCTGTGGAAGAAATGCACTATCTAGGTGTGAAATTTACAACTTCCTTTAGTTCTTTAGAAGTCACTTGAAGTAGTTTTAATCCCCCTAATCCGTTCCCATCCTTCCTCCCTAATATGAAATGTGATTGTATGGAAAGTAGATAAATATTCTTCCTTCAAAAATTGTAATTGCTAAACTCTTTTGATTTACATCTGCATATATGTGTGTTTCTGGCAGAAATAGATCCCATTTTAAGTTTATAAAATGGGATCCCCACTTATCCTTCAATTGGCTTATGTGGTTGTAATCTTGTTATGGGAGTTTTCATCTTCTTTAATTGTAAGTACTATGTTTTGTCCTTGATAAAATATCCTTAGAATCCTTGTTTTTTTTGTTTTTGTGGATTGCGGAAGTGACCTTTTTTTACATATGTTTTGTGTTTACAAAACCCAAATTCTACAATATGAAATCAGATTGTGAAAATCCATTTTTTGGAGGTTTTTGGAAATCAATTTCCCGCATTCCACAACCCCAAAATCCAGATTACGGAAGTTAGAATTTTATGTTCAATAAAATCTTGTCTTTTCGCAACTCGCAACCCACAATGCAGATTGCGGATTCCGAAAATATTTTTCAAAATAAAATTTTATCTTTTCAGTTCCGTTTTCCACATTGCACAATGTGGATTGCGGAAAGCGGAAAAGTTAATTTTTTCACATATTTTTCCTTTTTCAGTTTCGCAAACCGTAACCCACAATGCAGATTACGGAAAGTAGAAAATTAATAAAATGTAATTTGCACCATTTCCTATCCACAACCTGCAAATATTTTGTGGATTTTGGATTGTAAAGATTTAACAACTTTTTCTTAATCTCATTCCGCATTCCGCAACCCGCATTGTGGATTGTAGAAATGAGAAGATCCAAAGTTTTGGTTGATTTCCTGCCCTAATCTCAGCTGTCCATTTCTGTGATATCTGCAATTCATATATATTCTATTGTTGAGTCTTGGGTTATTTAATTGATTCAAATTTATGAATTCTTTACCATTTCATTTGCATTTTTACAGAGCTTAATGGTTTTTACTGCTGATTTCTCGTTAAATATCACCAATCCTTGGAATCCAATTCGTCCATTGTTAAGTTTTCCACTTCCAAAGTTTGACTTTTCTATTTTTTACCGTGGGTAAAATTTAATCATGGTGCCTATGTTTGGATCTGAATTTACTTCCAAGTCATTCGGTGTGACCAGGAACACCAGGTCTAAGATTGCTTTGACCAAGCAGAGGAGTAAGGAACCAAATGCTGGTATGTTTTTTGATACTAGTGGACATGTTTTTGAAACCATCCATCTACATTGGTAAAGAATTTATTCAATATTCCACAATGAAAACCTTTTTGATATTACCCACGACCAAATCGCATATGCCAACATTAGGAATTCCTAGCTCCATCCCATTGCTGCTCGACCTCCTTTCATGCCTTATATAGACCAAGTTAAGTGGGAATTAGACCACACAAACCCTAAGTAGCAATCCTTTGATGACCACACTCATACCCAAGTGGACTCTTTCCATCTAGACATTTTTGTTGAAGCTTATGCTCTCAGACCTCCCCAACAAATATTGACCACCAAATTCCTTGATGCATCCATGTCCCAATTTGATTTTGAAGAGGTAATAAAATATTGGATGGAAAAACCCACTGATTACATCCCTAAGGAGGACAATTCTTACCATGTTTTGGGGTTTAGGGAACATGTTTCCTTACTCATGGCCATGTTTTTCTACCTATATAGATTACCCAAATTATCGTTGTTTAAAGCCAAGTGGGCTCATGTAGCCCATCATCTATTGATTACAGGTGATTCATTTAATTGGGCACAGATTCTATGAGTGAACATGAAGTAAGAAATTAAGTACCATAATACATCAACTTCCACTAAGCCATTTTTCTTCCTTTCAGTGTATGTGATGGTTGTTTTATGCACTACATCATTTTCGGATATGGGATTGGATTGGACTAAGACATTGCTTCTAGTCCATATTTACTATTCAGACTTGTGGGAGGATAATTATGTTCCTCGTATTTATGAAATATGTGATCTTTTCCTAGGGTGAATTTACCAGAAACTCTTCAAATTAGAGGCTTCATTTTTTTTCAGAAAGGGCCATATATTTGATTACAGTGAATGGTGATTTGGATGTAGGATAATATTTCTCTTACATTTGGATTCGGGGTAGAAATGTAGTGAACCCATTGCCAATAATAGTCCCAGATCAGATGGGTCTGCATGAAATAGCATATCAGACTATTATCGATGGGGTTTTCCAAAACTTGCATCAACCAAAAGAAAGTGTTGGCCCAAGTTTCCATTGAATTTGGGACTTCTCACTCTACATAATTCCAGTCATGCTGGCATGAACATGGGGGAAGAACCAAAGAGGATGCATGACCCTAAGTCATATCTGGTGAGTCATTTTGTTCAGGATAATACTAATATTCCCAATGTTCATCAAGATGACCCTGATGATTCTATTTACATACGATCCATCGAATTACAGGAGTTATTGAGCATAATTTCTGATCCCGCCGAGAAGGCCCTCTTTTTTCAATATAAAAAGGAGATGAAGGCTACTGTGTTGCATTTCGGAGAGGTCAAATTGACATTGGAATAGAATGTTTAGAGGCAAAATATGGAAAGGGTATCCAAAGAGAAATCATCTAGCTCTTCTTTTTTTCTTTCCAATAAATCAAAGGACAAGGGGGATTCTTTTCTTGAAAGTCCTGTAAGAACATAGCCTTCCGTTATGATTGAAACCTTACACAAATCGGAGGAATTTAAGAAAAATATGGAAAACATCAGCTCACTGATACAATCACAATCAAAAGTGGTTGAGCCTCATACTAAAAGGAATAAAATTCAAGTGATCCCTCAAAATTTACATGTACAAGAAGCAACAGTTGCTAATCCATAGCCTATGCCTAGTTCCATTAGCACAACCTACCCCACATGAAAAATTAGTTATGAAGGTGCATCCAATTCAACAGATTGATCCCTTTCCTTAAGAAACCACTGAGATACATGAAATTGAGAGTGAACTTGAAGAGGAGACTTGTATTTTTACATTTAATTTCCCTATCATTGTTCCTATGAGTTTACCATCAGCAAACACCACCACTCGTCCAGAGAAGGTCCTTTCTGAGGATAAATTTCTCAAACATTCTTTCTCTGAGATCAATTTGGCTCATATCCTTTATGTCACTAGTGGCACCCATTAGGCATCACAAAATATATCTATTAGCATTCCTCCTTATACTTCCCCTATTCCTCTGATATTATTGGAACCCCACACTCCTCCTATATCTTCACATTCTTTAATCCCACAACCTACTACTTCTTTTATTCCTATAAATTCCTCCCTTGAAACCCTTGCTTATAACCCTCTTCCTATATCCTCATATTTTACACCTAATATTCCCATGAATCCCACCACCCTTCCACCTCTTACTATGAAAATTACCACTCCTGAAACCCATCAACCAGCACCATTGGTTTCCATCCATGAAGGAACCATCTCAACAACATATGAGATGGTTGATTTTGGAGAGGATGTAGTTGTCTCTTTTGAACAATATTTATAGAGTAGAAAACAAAGGGTAGTTATTAATAAAGGAACTAAATGGTCAAGGTAATAAACCACCAATCAGGGGTTGGCCTTAGATCAAATAATTTGGAGAAGGGACTCCTCTGATATCAAACAAGGATCCTTGGACATAGCAGCCTCTATGGGAGATTTTGTTGGAGCAAATTTTGATTCATTCTTTCAATTGAAAAAAGATGTAGAAGAGAAATAACAATAACTTCAAAGGTTGAAAGAGGACCAAGCATAGGATGAAGCACATCACAGGCAAGAAATACATGGCCTGAGAAAGAAACATGAGGAAGAGTTGAGGAAACTTCAAGGGAAAACGGATTACCTGAACCAGTAGCTTGAGAAATCATATGATTTGAATAATCAACAAGAAAACAAGATTTATACCCTTTAGAAACAGCTCAAGGACCTCCAACTAGTATCAATCGTCTCTTATTTATCTAAATTTATAGGATAAGAATTCAAGCAACTGGCCTGTAAAATACATGATCATTTTCACCAAAGCATAGTTAGTTTTTTCAAAGGATTTAATGAAATGCAGGACTTGTACAATACATTTGAGCACTAGTCTAATGTTTACCATGATCACAACACACGGATAAGGGAAGAAACCAAGGCCTATGACATCGTACTAGAATGGCAGAAGCATATCAAGGAAAGACCAGATGACATGCCAGTATTAGGCAAGCTTAAACTCAAGAATACCTAGGTGACAATCGAAGTTTGGGAGAGTATGTGTGATGCAGAAGAGTCCATCATCAAGGATGGACAGGTGGCATGCAAATGGATATGTTTTTCTTTTGCGAATTTGCTGGGTTTTTTGGATCTTCGACTATTGGAAACCATTAATCAGGTTGCTCCACCCAAGATAAAATTGGAAGAAATTGAAAGGCATTTCATTGCAGTTAAGGAGAAAATCGAGGGGATCACTTAGATTTCCTTGCACTAAATAACGAAGTGGATTGAGAAACTTCTCACTTTTATGGTGAGGATTTATTTGTTCCTCCGACAGTGGTATAAGATAAATAAGAGAGAAATTGCATCTCTGATCTATAAAAGTAGAGCTGCATTTAGAGCACTCCCAATATGAAGATGTTGAGGATTTGATGAATGTATATGGCAAGCAGCATTCCTTCCTTGGAAAATCATAAAATTGAATTATTTTTCAATCCATCATCTTGGGAGCTTTCTTTCTTTGTAATTTTTTGTAATATTATTTAAAGGGAAGGGTATTTCCCAAGAAGGAAAACCGAGATTAATCCTAGGAGAGCTACAAGAGAGGAGACTACCAAAGACATATCAAGAATTCTCTGTAATTTTTTAATGTTGTAATGCTTTGCAAGTTGAATAAAAATACATTGTTACTTATGCTATGTTCAGGTTATTCATTAAATTTTTTTCATGAATTTTAGTCTTTATTCTATCTATTTGGCATACTGATAAGTGGTTTATTATGTACTGAATGTGTTTTTTTATGTATTGATTTTTCCTTACAATATTAACAGATTAAATGTGTATTGAATAAATTATTTATTTAATTCACATGATTTGTCCTGCAACTAATGAAGTAGTTATTAATCCCTGATACTAATTTTTCAATTGATTTTACCTGATAGTACATGTTGTACACTTATCATACTTGGGATAAATCATTGCAATTTTCATTGTTTGGTTTTATTTGAAGCTGGTTAAAGAAAGCGAACTTGAATTATATCTGTATACATTGAGTAATTGTTTTCCTGTGGTCAATTATGTATTACAACTTCCCTGCATAAATCTGTTACAATCACTATTTAAGTTTCCTTAGACAGTTTAGTCTAGAATCCAAGTTACTTCAAACCTTCAAAGATATTCTTGAGGGAAGAGGAGATCACTTAGATATGAAAACATTTGTGCCAGTGGAGGCCTTGTATCCATAGGATCTAGTCATCCCAAACAACTTGGGGATAGAATCATCTCTGCATGGGATTGATTTGAATCCTTTCTGGTTGGACTATTTCCCTGTGTTGATTTTTTGTAGATTTTCCAACAACCTACAATCCCGAGAAGTCAACAATATGTCAACTAGTTTCCCAAGCAATTCATATCTGTAAATTCCTCTTCAAATTACACAATTGTTGCAATACTTGATCTACATCTTTGTATATGCATTCGACAGTTGTCCAAGACCTTTCTAAAAAATAGATATGCATCCTTCCATGTTAGAGCTTTCTTCAAAATAAATATGCATCTCTCCACATCAGACCTCTTTGCAAAATACGATGTGTGAAGATAACATTGATATGTGTCTTATTAGTTGATCTACATCAGTGATTATAGAAGACTCTAAACATAGATATTCCTACTCATTGTTCACACATAAATATTTTATGTATCCTATCAATCAGTGCTTCTCATTTTATATTGCAGCCATGCTCCAAAACATAGTCATCTACAATGAACAAGCCATTGATACCCTGAAAACAAAAACCTATGAATCTTGTCAAACCCTTACATATTCATCTTATACAAGCTTATTTCACCACATTCATTGTAACACCCCAATTTTGACCTCGTGGTATTAAATTGCATATGATTTAAATATTGTATTAAATCATGGTGTGGAGCTCAAGGAAAAGGCCCCACCATGGTTTTAGTGTTTTATGTTTCAGGGATTAAAATCAAAGACGAAATTTTATGTACTAGCTAGGAACAATGTGTTTGGAGACATCATGTAAAATGCAAACCAATAAAAATACCACAACTAGATATGCACCGCAACGTTAAAGAGATGGGGGCATGATTTCACAAGGAACAGGGAGGATAAACATTTAGACTCTTGAGCCAATCGGGAAAAGCCAAATGTCAACGAGTAAACCCATAAAATTGTCAACCACCCTTTTTGTCTTTTATTCCCATTCATCTAAAGTTGGTGGAGGAAGTTATTTCCTTGGGATGGGAGAAGTATGGAGGTCAAATTCCAATTTGGGAAGTCACCCATTTTTGGAAAGTGTATTTTGACTTCTTGGGAAAGTAAATGCTTGGAAATTCCTTCCCATGCATTTGCTTCCTCACACAATTGGAGAGAGAGTTGGGGCTTTCTCCCTCACATTTTTCTTATTTTCTTCATTTTCCCCATGGTTGGGAATTCGATTAGGCAATGCTCAGTGGCTGGGATCCTCTCTTTCCATTTTTTTGTTGTTTTACTCATCGCTAGTGATGGGAAATACCATCTTTTTTTTGTTGAGTGAATATGCAGCATTGATTCATGTTTTGGGGGTTTCAACAAGTTGTTTTTTGTCTTCCTCATGCAGCTGAGATAGTTGGGAGTTTTCCCCTCATTATTTATGTTGTTTCCTCATTATTCCATGCCCATAAATTCATTTTTTATGTTTCTCCGTGGTTACGGAGCCAAGATTTCCGGATTTGGGTGTGAATGATGGTCGTTTTTGTTTCGACAATGCTCAGGGATGTTTTATGAGTTCAATTTTTGATTTGGGGTTTTGTGGTGGTTTAATTGCCTCTATGTTGCACAAGAACATTTCCTGAAAATATATTTGCTCATGCAGAGTTGTTTTCCCTCGAGCCATTTCATTTTGGTTTCCCGAAAATGTTTTGTTCATCTCCAACAGTTGTGTGTGGTTGTGTTTGATTAATTGGTTGACTGTCTGTTTGATGCAAAGTGTGGCTTGGTTGAGTAAGTCCAAGGAACCCATCTATCAGATGGTTGTCTGTGCTTTATTAGCAGGTTGAATTGGATAGCTAATCCGAAGGAACCATATATTAATTCAATGACTGTTTGTTTGATGTACGGTTTGGATTGACTGATTAAGTCCAAGGACCCCTCCATGTCATTGGCTTGTTTCCTAAATATTCTGTGAAACCCAATAGTGTGTTGGCTTTCCTATGAACGTATCATTTTGGCTATGTGTTAGCCTGTTGTTCCCCAGTGTCTTGTGGAATCATGCCCAGCTAAGGGATGGCAGTGATGCTGAGAGATTGATGAGCACACTAGCCTTGTTGGTGAAAACCCACAAAAAAAGCCTCACCAATATGGGTTCTGGCTCTGTCGATGCCCAAATAGCATGATCTCCATGAGCACCAGCCCATACATTTTTTAACCTACCCAACAACATCCATAGAGTCGACGAAGTCTCACCCAAGGCATTCAAGGGAGAGCTGTCGAAACTGAATTTCTGCAGTAAGAAGGGAAGACATGGCATCCATGGCTTCGACAGTATAACTATCAGATTATTCCAAGTCACTCAATAGATCTAAGAAAAATATCGTAATTAATCTTCACAACTATGGATCTAACACATCATTCATTTATCGTAGCGGTGTTATCGCAACAGTATCATTCATAAAACAACTTTTACAACCTTCATCATCATTGACAGAATTGGGATAGATCGCATCATTAGTTCATTTCAACAACATCAAGAAATCGTAAACATATTCAATACACTTCTCATTGACCTCACAGTAGAGAATACAAGAAAACAAAAGATAGCATTTAGGAAACAACCATCATGTCATATTAATTCTACACAACATATCCAAAATAGGTAATTTTCTCCACAGCAGGAAACTAATTACATCCCAAAATTCAGTATCTGACACAGATAGATCGTAGATTGTTCAAAACAGAAGACTTATCAAGACCATATGCATATCGCAATAGATTGATCACTCCCAGACATTGACATAGACTTGTATCACACTAATCATCCTTCTCTTCCTTCTTCTTATCTTGTGTTGTTTACAATTGCAAAGCTATCTCTATATATAGGATTACACCTTTACATCAAAGGTCCACTTCTAACTAAATTATAACGACTAATGACCTATGTCCACAAAACGTGGTCAATTAATACATTAAATATTCAAAAGAGGTTATTCTTCTTCCCATCACACTGATCTAGCCTTGTGTGGTGTTGCGTGATATTTTGCAATTGTTGTGATGCTGCACAACTCACTTACTGAAAATCCCTGCCAGCAAACCTCTAACATAGTCTTGTGGCTCATCCCTAGGCAAAGTTAGGTAGATAGGGTATATGCCTTTTTCTTGGCCTTGAAATATTCAAACTGCTGTGAGATATCTCGAACCTATAGCTGGACTCTTTCGGTAGTGCTTTGACAGTTGAGAAAATCCTACTGCATGGGGTGTGCTTCCCTCACCTTGCCATCGACCATATTCCAACTCAATTGTACCACCTGCAGTGTTGTGACTGCTTTGACAGCTAGCTTCCCACCAACTTCTTGAAACTCACCCAACTGAGCACGACACTTTTGTTGGTGTTCTTGGGCACGGGAAGATCTCTACTGTAGGTCCTTCAACTCCTTAGACCACATGAAATGCACCATGAGTGAAAATTCTCACAGCAACATCTTCAATGTTATCAATTGTCCTTCAGCTTATTTCTCCTGCGTGGTCAACTAGTAGAGTTGTTCATCTTGGACAACATTGTTCCAGAACTCCATTTTCACCTCCATGATTAGCTTTGCTTCTTGCTCCATTGTTTCAAATTGGGCCGCTATCTCCTCAATAGTAGTCTTTCATTTGGCAACTTGCTCCAGTGGGGTCATTAGATGGACTAGGGCATTGAGCAAAAGATTGGTGTACTACAGCTTGACAATAATTTCCCCAAGTTGCTTTTCCTTAGTGACTGCAGTAAGCTCAGTTTTTCTCTCAAATATATGTTGATAGGCCTCATCACACCATGCTCGATCACACCACAAATTTCGCACAACTGCACCTTCTTAATGATAAGGCGGTCTTGCACCTTCTTAAGCTCGATGATTTCCTTGGTAGCCTTGCGGTGTAGCTCATCCTATGCTGCCTTCAATGCGTCAATCTATCGTACCTTCTCTTCCACCACCTGTACCTTAACCTAATGCAGCTCCTCATCTTCTTTCTAGAGCTTCTTGGCTGCACTCTGCGATTGCACATACCCAATAGTAAGCTCCTTTTACCTATCTTCCAATTCCTGGGTGACAACATGCTCCAACTCCAAAAGCGCTTGAGCAGGTAACTTGTTAAGATCCAAGGAAATGCTCTAGAATGGATGTAGTAATAGATTCACTTCTTCACTCCCTATGTCGATTGCAGTCAGGAGAAATGAATGTTACTAGCCCATGACTCAATGCTGATTGACGAGAATTTCTGCATCACATCTTTCTTGGGTGTCTTCCTGGAAGCAACATCATAAATAGAATTCAACTTATCTCTTACCACAACAAACCCTTCTTGATTGGACTCTCGTATAGCTTTTATTACAGCCTCAAAGGAGCCAGTGACCGCTTTGATGAGCCATTGCAGCTGGAACTCCATCCATGGTCGGGTACTACTTTCTTATTCTAGGCACCATTTGGTTTGAGTTTCCTCCCACATGCACTGCTCTTCGTCATCAAGGTCCATCGATGATTCATCATCAAAGTCGTGAACACTTAGTTCCTTCTTGACAAGCTCATTTGGGGCATCAACTGGTGGCTCCTTAGAGAGTTCCTCCTAGCTCATGGGGTTATGCCATTTGGTAGGCCACTCCTAAATGAGAGCATCCAATTCTTCATCAGTGACTTTGTAGGCCAAGGGTAGCCACTGCTTCTCAGGGTCCCACCGCGCCTGGATATAAATGGAATGAGGCCTGATGGAAAACTGAATGAGCTGCTAATACTTGGTTGTTGTGTAATTGGATAAGTGGGAAACTTTTATAGTTGCATCTTGCGATGCTTCCCAATAGACCCCAAAATGGATTGCATAGTCCATCTATCAAATGGGCTCCTCAACCCACCACAAATTCTGATAGCATGCACCTCGGCACACCTTCACCACATCAACTACCATTAGCTGATAATATTATGGTTCCATCCATGCAACAAGCACAATGAGAATTAGTAGCCAGTTGTAGGAAACTGGCTACCCAGCCTAAGTAGCGAGAGCATCATTGAGCAACTGGTTGAGCAAAAACAAGGACCAATCCATTTGCATGCCCTCTATGCATTTTTGCACACATGTGACCACACCCAAGTTGCATTGGACTAGTCAATTTCCCCGGACAATATTGCTCGCCAAAATGCGCGCCCTAACACGCATTGCTTGTGTCTTAATGCTGTCAATACAATACATGCGACCATCATGTTGTAAGCCAAATATCTCCTTCAGCTGCTTGGCTAGCTTCTTATCAGTATCCCACCCATGGATATACTTCGCCAGATCTTCCCTGACCTTCAGCAAGCCCGTAATGTTTGCAATCAAGTTGACTGTGACAGGAATAGGCTCATTCAACTAGAGCATCCCACCATTAAATAAGGACAAGAGTTTCTTAACACATGCATGATATTCTTTCATTCTCCCAAAGTGAGGCATATTAATGAGCCCCAACAATCCATATTTATTCAACCCGCTCGCCCATGGTTGAGGAATCCTCTAAATCGATGCACCAAGCCCCGTCAGAACTAATTCATAGGCCTCATCCTAGACATATTTGAGAGACATCAAATCATGGTATTCAAACTTCATCTTGATCAATTCAGGGATGATATCTATTGAATAAGTCATCCCTTCTGGCAGCGGTGACAATTTGGGTGGATACCTCTAACTCTTCATGGGCTACCTCGGATTTTCTCCTAGATGCGTTGGAGATACATATCCCAAGATATCATTCACAGAGGCACCCCAGGGTGCCACATACTCTATAGCTCTAAAGATCGATAGCCCAGTCTCTGCAGTCCCCTCTCCTTGCACTCTAGCTGAAGTGAGGGTGTGCTTCTTATGAGGCAACATGGAACTGGGCTTCTGAGCCTGTGGCTTTCTTTTGGGGATCGATTAAGAGCCTAACAGAATGCTCATGAATTATTATTGAATGTTCGAGGGATGAATGGGGGATTCCTTCTCATTGGAAATCTCAATTGTGTCGAGGTCGCTCCGCATGCCGCACTCCCCAGTCCTTACTATGCACCCGACGACTCTGTACCTCTACTCCTCAACTCACACTCAAAACTCTTCAACTGTACTTAGCTCAACACTCTACTCACTCAAATGAACTTCTATAAACAATTCCTTCCTCTCACATCCCACATTATTTCTATATCCAATTCCCAATTCGAAATCATCATTTCCAAACCCACCTCCAGAAGTAATGGAATGAACAAGATACAGGCCTAACCAGTGCATCTGTAACTCACCTATATGCTTCATGAACTTGTTGTCGTATAACAGCACCAAATCTCCTTCTACAAACTATTTATGCTTAATGTGATGGTCATGACACGCCTTTTGTTGATCCTTCACAATGCACTGGTGAAATCCTACAATAAAGCAGTCCTCTTCGACCTGGATCAACTGTGCAATGTGCTATTCTAATGCTTCTACATCATCCATGTCGATCACAGCAATGATGCGCAAACTAGGAACAATATATTCCATGGGCATGACTGCCTCTTTCCCATATACCAGCTTAAATGGTGTCTGTCCTTTCAGCCATTTACAAGTGGTGTGATAGGTCCATAGCACTGCTGGAATTTTCAAGTCCTAGTCATCGCGTTCAACATTACATACCTTTGTCAATGATGTTTCCAAAATTTTGTTGAGAACTTCAATAGTCCCATTCGTCTATAAATGGTATGGTGTGCTTTTCTTATGTTGCACCTACAACTCCTCAGTTAGCACTCTCATAGTGCAGTTGATAAAGTGACTTCCCTAGTCACTCATTAATATCCGGGGACACCCAAACGGTGTCACAATATTCTCAAATATGAACTTCGTTGTTGTCGTAGCGGTACAATCCACAACTGGTGTGGCCTCTGCCCACCTGACCATATAGTCATATGCAGTAATGATATATTTTGCACAAGTCCTCTTCCTCGGTGGATTAATTGGACCCACAAAATCCATGGCCCATTTATCAAAAGGTTGTAGAGTTACCTATGGCACCAGTGACATCTCATCGCACTGCAATGGTTTACCGACACGGTGGAAGATGTCACAACTTTGTGCATAGTTTGTAACACCATTATGCAACATTTTCCACCATAGCCAAGCACACAACACCTTCCACATAGTATCCCTTCCTCCATAGTGACCTCCCACAATTCCTGCATGTGCTTCTTCTAGAATGGGTCCCTGCTCGTGCGGTAGGATACACCGTCACAAGATTTCATCTGGTCCGACTTTGTATAACTACCCAGCAATCAGCTAGAAATATAAATCCTTTACTACCAACTAATTCTTTTGACTGGTTGACATGTTCTTAGCGGAAACACCAGTGACAAAGAAATGAATGATTGGGGCATAATGATCATCTACGATATCGACACGAAACAGTTGCACATTTGGCAATCTGTCATCAATAATGGTAGGTTCTTCTCCAATCTTAATGTGAAATAGGTGATCAAGACAAATATTCAACTATCCTGGATCCACAACTATTTCAAATTCAAATTCTCGAAAAAATAGCAGCCACTGTTAACCGAAACATTTCAGCTCCTGCAGATAGCAAGGTGTTTCGCTGGTCTGAATGGTTCAAATCAAGAAAAAATAGATCACAGAGGCTGATAACTCTTACTAGATGCTGTAGATATATGGAATACAATGCTTTGATAGTTCACCTATGTACCTACAAATAGTTCAACACGAAAGAGATCAAAGCAACCAGAATATGATCTACTAATCTATGCTAGTGACTAAGGAATCTAGCAATATATATCTGAAATCAAACATCAACAATATATATGGGACAGAAAATCAACTTGCATTAGAAATATGAAGAATTTTACAACCAAGCCTTAGTGTTGACACGCATCTCCATGAAACCAGCTCTTCATCCCCAAAAGCTCTGACTCTAGCTCTCTATGCTCTCTCCAAATGATCTTGGGCCAAGAATCAGTCCACCAGCATAACAATACCTTCAATTTTCTCTCCTCAACCATGGCTATGAGCTCATATTTATAGGGATTTAATGGATAGATATGGCTGAGAAATTAGTGGGTGAGGTGGCTCTAAGATCCTAGGATGAGGGATCTCAAGCTCAACCAACCTACAACAATAGGGATAAGGCAGTACATGAGACTTATCATCTAGAAGCCTCGAGAAACTTCTCTTTTTCCCTTTTTACCCAGGGTTGAAAAACCATTTAGTCTTCATTCCAGAAGCTGGGATTTAGGGCAAGTAGGTATGTCAAAGATATTATCACATGACGGTGACATAATTTTGGTATAACAGGATTCCCCCCAAAGCATGATTCTTAGAGCGATATGATAAACGAGAGATTTGAGAACAAGTCGTTGCCAGGAGATTAAAATGTTGGCTCGATTGGAGCATGCAGTCAAGTAGGCATCTGTAGTACATCAGTATGTTGACTCATATACACAAGTAACCAAACTCATAGTTGTATACCAATACAAGGAATATCCATGAGTGGACTAAACAAGCATGGCTACTAGAATACATCGTAGATCCATGTGATAGAGGACTCAAACTTGGACATAGCTACCAGACATACAACATAGATATATGTCATACAGACACAAATTTGAGCATAGCCATGACCATACAAATGTGGATCCATGCTATATATACAAAACTCCATCGCAACTTGAAGAAAAAGCAATGAGTGCTTTTAAACAAATACCCAGGGTCTTTTTCTCGTCTTCCACAAAGTACAATTCTATCCATTTGATTACAATGATCTGAAGTTGAACATGGTAGAAACCACTTGATTACCGGCCAATGATGTGAACTTTTAACAAGTGCGAGGGAGATCACCATTAATGTCAATGATTCCCAAGGTACTCTAGTACAATCTACTGAGTGTGAATAGATGTCCTGATGTCAAACACCCAGTCGATTCTATCAATCAAAGGTCAATGATGTGAACCTATGTCAAGAGCGAGACAATATGTAATTAAGCATACAGATCTCAAGGTACTAAATATTGTTTCTAAGACTATTTCCTAGATAATGAGTTGATGTCAATGGGGATAGTCTCGTCGAAGGAGGGCCATGATGAGTCCCACATCAACGACATGAAACTCGGAACATAGTTCTGGAACAATGTGAATGTACTAACCATATGACTGACTCAAAGATACTGACACAAATATTGTGTATACTGTAGAGGTAAAACTTCTTTAGATCCCCTTTGAACATCGGGCGGCATGACAAAATGACTTGGAAGCATGACTAGATAGGACAGATACACAATGTGACAATGGACAATGCATTATTTTGAAAGACTCAAAGGATTGGCATGACTCATGAAAGTGGATCGTCACGGAGATCAGCTGAATACCCAATTGACTGACATGATTGTGTAGGCAAGTGCCATGTTCAAAGGTAATGACAAACAACTGCCATTATTTGCAAAATGATTCCCTTTTCCATTTCCCCCATCATGATCAATGAGTTCCGCTTTTTGGTTTTATGAGTTCAAAGAGGGTAACAAACACTCGATATAGCTTATCAGACGACAAGTCCAGTCTCATATGTTTTATGAACCTGAGAAAGGAGGGGTTCATTCCCAAAAGGGGTCTCTCAATGTTTAATTTAACGAGTCCACTAAAAGAAAACTCGGTATCATTCATGTTTAAAGAGTCTGAATGAATACAAAAGAAGACTCCATGGGGGTCATTTTTCGTATGATTTAGTCTCTAAGGCCTGAAAAAGTATAAAATCATACCTTAGAGAACTCTTCCAGTTATGATTGGCTGGAGTGATCCTTTCATGTAAATAGTCCTATCCGAATTGAGAAAGAGATAACCTACCATCAGACGGACGACTCTTCAAATACTTTAATGAGGGTGAATAAGACAAGATCGCTCGACAATCTTTTCGTATTTAGGGAGTCCGAAAAGAGTTTAAAGAGAACTCCATTAACCTTTTTCATGTTTGAATCCAGAGCACAAAAAAGTAATAAACTAAGCTCAAACCACTTTTCATGTTTTAACCAGAGCACGAAAAATGAAAAGTAAGCTCAACCCCATCTTACTGTTTTTAACGAGCTCCAAGATCAGTTAAAAGAATACTCAAGGATTGGTTTCATTTTTACGCAAGATTGAAACCAATTGGTAAACTATGCTTGAAAAATACCATTAACATGATATACAGAGGTTGGAATCTTTCCCCCATCATGGTTGCTAGGGGCTTGACATGCCCCCCAAGCTTCATTTCATGGGACAATTATTCTTGCATACCCAACCTAAAAACCTGGTTACTAATGTGAAAATGTTCACCAAGGGGGTAGGAAGAACAAGAATTGGGAAGGTGAAAAGAAGGTTCAAGTTCTAACACTAAAGTGAAGACTCGACTCAAGGGAAGGGGATCTGTTTCATTTTTACACAAGCTTGAAACAGAAGGTAAATATGCTTAGAACATGGTTTTATTTTTATGCAAGCTTGAAACCAAAAGGTAAACTATGCTTAAGGAAACCTACTTCATTTTTTAATGAGCTTGGAATAGAAAATTAACTATGCTCAAGAATGGTTTCATTTTCATGCAAGCTTGAAACCAAAAGGTAAACTATGCTTGAGGAGATCTATTTCATTTTTTAACGAGCTTGACATAGAATGGGAACTTTTCTCAGAACATGGTTTCATTTTTATGCAAGCTTGAAACCAAAAGCGTAAACTATGCTTGAGGAGATCCATTTCATTTTTTAACGAGCTTGACATAGAATGGGAACTTTGCTCAGGGAAAACTGACATGATGGTCTGAACCTGACATGATGGTCAGGTGCTATTTAATTTTTTAACAAGCTTGACATAGAATGGGAACTTTGCTCAGAACATGGCTTCATTTTTATGCAAGATTGAAACCAAAAGCGTAAACTATGCTTAAGGAGTGGTTTTATTTTTTAACGAGCTTGAAACCAGAAGTAAACTATGCTCTAGACATGGTTTCATTTTTATGCAAGCTTGAAACCAAAAACTATGCTTAAGGAGTGGTTTTATTTTTTAACGAGCCTAAAACAAAAAGTAAACTATGCTCTAGACATGGTTTCATTTTTATGCAAGCTTGAAACCAAAAGCGTAAACTATGCTTAAGGAGTGGTTTTATTTTTTTAATGAGCTTGAAACCACAGGGTAAACTATGCTCACAAACCTGCTCCTACCAAACATGATATCCATAGGTTGGTAGGTTTCCCCCATTTCATAAAAGCTAGCATCTTAGCTCTATTATGATGTCCATAGACTAGAGCCATGCCCCCCATTTTGCTTATGATGGGAAGAATCTAACTAAAAGGGGAAAGAGTCACAAGAACATGCAGCACATTCAAGGCAGTCTGATTACTAGGATTAATGCTATGGTCAAGTGTAACAAAGGAAAGCTGATCAATGGTAACAATATTCCCATCATGGGGAAAATGCATAACTCTGAAGAGTGTGGACACAACAGCCTTCATGGCATAAACATAATTGTGTCTAAGGAGCAAATTGAAATCTAAAGGACCATGGACCACCATAAATTCAATACAAACAGTTTTCCCTCCTAATGTAATAGGAAAATGAGGAAGGATCCCTAAAGGTGTAGTAGACTTGTGATTAAAAGCCAATATCTAATTGGTGGTTGGCACAAGTTGAGGAGAACCTAAAGCTTGCCAAGCAGTTGAGGATAGAATACTAACAGAAGCCCCTTCGTCAACAATAGTGCAAAGTATCCGCCTAGAAATAACATTCAAAACTATTTGGAAAGGAACACTCAAATGAAGAAAAGACTCTATTAGGTTACTCCAGTCAAAGGAAATAACCTCACTACTCAGAGAGGGTTCTGTCGAAATAGACAAAATTTCCTCTTGTCGAGAACAATCAGAACGAAGCATAAAAACTTCGACAGGTTTTGGTTCATTCTCTACTGGAAGAGAAGAACAAGACAAAGATTTGGTCAAAGAGACTACTTCAGTCTTAACACTCTCTGATGAAAGAGCGGTATCGGGTGGAAATGACACCAACTCGACCAATTTAACTTCACTCTTCGAAGGAAGATTGGGATCAACCAAAGATAGATCTGAATCGACCACTTGGTCAACCAGTGGGGGATCGAGGGATAACTTACTATCACTTGTTGGAATCACCTGTTGATGATCAGTAATATTTTCCAACCAATGCGAAACTTCACCCATGCTTGGACAAAGAAAAGTACGATCCATAGCCTTACATATCAATAAAGGATACAAGACTTTACCCTTACGACCTTTTACCAATGGGTCACTGGTTGAGGGAGTATCGTCAACATGATGATCAAAGGTTGATGACACAAACAGTTTGGACCTTTTATACCACTCTTCTTGTACATGGGAGAGGCCAGGACACTTTTTAAGAAGGTGGCCCCCCTTGCAAATCCTACAAGGGAACTTGAGTTTTTCGGAAGTTCTCTTAGAATGAGCACCATCAAGAGCAGATGGTTGCTTCTTTTTCTCTTCCTTATCCTTCTTATTTTTACCCTTCCCTTTCTTCTTCTTCTTACCCATATGACTACTAACCATAGAGCTTTGGTCAAGCAAAGAAGAAGAAAGAGATGAAGCTACAACTGGTGAAGAAGGAGCAGGATTAGGTTGAGGTCAATCCTCTCCCAGAAAAGAGGTAACATTTGAGACATTAGGTGTAACAAGAATTACCAGATTAAAAATCCAGACCGGTAATCCTATAGTTAATCCAAGAAGATATAGAGTGGCAATAAAGGGAGGACCAATACCTTCACTTGGAGGTAATACAAAAGGTATACCTTGGAAAGGGACCTCTTGAGTGGTAGTCATAGATGAGGATGCCATCTCTAAGCTCTCTAATAACCTCCCAACTACCATGCACAAGAAAGCACTACTCAAACTAAAAGAAACAAGAAAACATGTGAAAGGAGTGGATAAGAGTCAGGAACCTCATAGGACAGGCCAAAAGGATAACTCATATGGTTTGAGGATTCCTAAAAGGGTCTCCCGATATACGCAAGGTACGAGGGAGCTCAATTTGGTAGTAGTGTTGTCTAATGCATAACCGTTCACAAGGGGCCTTCCTATATACAATCGAGTACATGAAGTACCTTTCTATATACCTTAAGGGTACGTGAAAGGCCGTTCGATATACCAACGGTACATGGAAGAACCGTGCAAGTCCTGGGATGTAACACAGACAAATAATGGCAGCTCCTATGCTTAACGATGCCTGAACATGTCTCTAACTTATCACTCAAATTCCTAAAAGTTTTAACTTGGTACTATCGTTAATTTTATCTTGTGCATTTAGGTGGAACCATGGAGTGAAAACTTGAAATTTAAAGAAAATGCATACTGATCTATATGATGATGCAAGTTTTCCTCTTCAATGAAATTCTACCTAAGAGAGGGAGAGAGATTTACTTTTCTTCCCAAAAATGCACACTCAAATGCAAATGCAATTCTATCTTTTCAAACGAAAAGGGAAATATAAATGCACCCCAAACAATCTTTAAAGCAAATAAAAAAGAGATCTAGAGAACATTTAACATAAATAAACCAGAAATGTTTCCTATATTTTCATGCTTGAAAAAGACGTATAAAAACTCAATGGAAAGATGATTTCACTAACATTTCCAAACAAATCTAACTCTAGTGCACGCAAATATGAAAACAGATGTTTATTCTCAATGAAAGTAAGATCTAGAATCTCGAACAATCATGCATGAAACAAGAAGAAAATCGTTCAACAAGCTTATGAATAAAGCAAAAGAGAGAGAAAACTAAAACTTCTCTTTGAAACAAACAAGGAAACGAAGAACCAATGTTTCCTACCAAGCACTGAAAAAATCAATATGCAAAAGGAAACAAGAATCACCCAAGCAAAGGAAGACTCAAAACAACATGGATCACTCATGCATTCTAAGTCCAAAACAAACCAAAGTCTACACATGAAAATGAAAATACAAAGTCTGGAATAGGGCCTACCTGGCACCGTGCAAATGAAGCTGCTGACAAGTAGTTTTGAGGCATAATCGTTCCTTGCTGACTGGATTCAGGTGGTGGCACTGCGTCTGGCTAACTGGACTTAGGTGGTGGCACTGCTCCTTGCCAATAGAACATGTGCAGTTCCTTGTAAAAATCCAAAACACAAAGAGAACGATAGATCAAGTCAGAAAAAGACCAAATCAAGGAAAATACTATTGAATTGAGTATGGAAACAGAGCATAAAAGACCGAAATGACTTAGATCTGAACAGATATGGAAGTTTAAAACCCAAATAAAGCAAGTCAAAAAGTAGATCTGACTGAAAAAAGTTGAAGAAAATGGAGCCTGGATTCAGACAAGAGTTGTAAACTAAGGAAGATCAGAACAACTGATACACTAATTCCCCAGCAGAGTCGCCATATTTGTTAACCGGAATATTTTACCTCCTGCCAACAGCAAGGTGTTTCACTGATCTGAATGGTTCATATCCAGAACAAATAGATCAGAGACGCTGATAACTCTCCCTAGACGTTGTAGATATTTGGAATACAAGGCTTTGAAAGTTCACCTATGTACCTGAAAAAGAGTTCAACACGAAAGAGATCAAAGCAACAAGAATATGATCTACTAATCTATGCTAGTGACCAAGGAATCTAGCAATATATATCTAAAATCAAACATCAACAATATATATGGGATAGGAAATCAACTTGCATTAGAAATATGAAGAAGTTTACAACCAAGCCTTAGTGTTGACATGCATCTCCATGAAACCAGCTCTTCATCCCCAAAAGCTCTGACACTAGCTCTCTATGCTCTCTCCAAATGATCTTGGGCCAAGAATCAGTCCAACAGCATAACAATACCTTCAATGTTCTCTCCTCAACCATGGCTATGAGCTCATATTTAGAGGGATTTAATGGATTGAGATGGTTAAGAAATTAGTGCGTGAGGTGGCCTTTAAGATCCTAAGATGAGGGATATCGAGCTCAACCAACCCACAATAGTTGGGATAAGGCAGTACACGAGGCTTATCATCTAGAATCCTTGAGAAACTTCTCTTTTTCGCTTTTTACCCAGGGTTGAAAAACCATTTAGTCTTCACTCCAGAAACAGGGATTTAGTTCAAGTAGGTATGTCAAAGGTCTTATCACATGATGGTGATAGGATTTTGGTATAACAACCACCAACAGATCTTCCCCCCCAACACAGGATTATTGAACAAACATTGCAAGGAAAAATGATCGGTGAACATCTTGAAGTGACGTCCTAACAAATAGTGCTTGAACTTTTGCAAGGCATAAACCATCACCAAGCATTCTCTTTCATTCATTGTGTAATTTCATTCAACAAATCACAACTTCCTACTGGCATATGTGATCAGGTGATCCAGGTTTCCCTCCCCTGGTTGCGCAAGAACAACCCCTAGCATAACACAAGAGGCGTCAACATGTACATGGAACTCCTTATTCCAATTAGGGAACACCAGTATGGGTGTGGAGGAAATCTTGGCCTTCAGTGTGTCAAAACTTCCTTGAAATTATTGACTCCACTCAAATGCAGCATCCTTCTTTAATACCTTCTCCATAGGGGCAGTAATCACAACGTCTCCTTTAATGAACTTGTGATAGTACCCCATGTGCCCCAGCGTCGCCTAAATCATATTCACATTCGTCGGTGGCAGCAAACTAAGAATTAGCATGATCTTCACTACATCAACCAATAGACCTTCCTTACATACTATGTGTCCATGTAGCATTCCAAACAACGCACAAAGAGTGCACTTCTTTGAATTTAATGCAACATGATGCTGTCAACACCTTTCTAGCATCAATTGCAAGTTGTCAAGATGGTCCCTAATTAGGCCATAGACTATCCAATCATCCATATATAATTGTAGGAACTTTTGAATAAAGTCTTTAAGTACAGTGACAACTACCCAAGAAAATATTTCTAGCGCATTCCTCATCCCAAAGGGCATGAATGTATATTGAAAAAAACCCCATTCAGTGACAAATGTAGTCTTATAGTGATCCTCCTTTGCAGTCCAGATCTGGTGGTACCCTGAAAATATATCTATGAAGGAATACATCTCCAGATAGCCTACTCCTTCAAGGTCCTCATCTATAAATGGAGTCGGGAATGGATCATGCATGCAGGAATCATTCAACTTTCTTAGGTCAACGCAAATGCGGACTTCACCGGTCCTTTTATCCTAAACCACCATTGGGCTTATCCACTCCGATTCTTCAACATGCTCGATGATCCTAGCATCCAGCATCTGGTTGATCTCAGCCTTTACGCGGTCCTTGTATCATGGGTTCATTCGATATAGCCTATGTTGCATAGGTTTTGAATCTGGTTTCAAGGGGATTTTCATCTCCCCCAGGTCCCCTAATATCCCCTTCATTTCCAAGAACCACGTCAAAAAAAGATCCTTGAATTCATGCAGCGCATCTGTGATTTTGGCCAATTTTGGGTTCTCTTCCAACCCAATGTTTACTTTCCTGATATTCAATGGATGACTCATCTAATCCGTTGGAATTTATGGCACCGCAACATTGGGGCTTGCTTCTGACTATGGAATATTAACATTTTGAAACTCATCATCATCTTCAGGTTCCCTAAATAGATTGTAACATGTCATCATGGATTGCATCGAGAAATGCACATGTGGATAAGTTAGGTATGCGATAGGGACAACCTTCAACACTACATCACAAATTATTTGCAATGCATTATGTACCTCTAGGTTGGCATCCTGAAACTAAACGTCTATGTAGAGAAAACAAACAACTCCTACCAAGTGGTTATAGCGTTGCACAGCTCTGTCGCTACATACCAGGATCTCAACATCTCATCCAGAGTATGAACAAAATCCTGGACCCACTCATCTTTAGGTTGTGATGCCCATAAGGCCTGACATTCCATCAAGTGACTGGTGGGGTCATTCCATCCATTGTATCTCCCAACATGATAGACCTATGAATCACCAAATCACACCATCATCAATATCTGAAACTGTCCCCAGTAATGGATCGTCTGCTTGTGTGTCACCCACCATCAAGATGACGGTAACCTTCAGTTCTACATCTAGGGCCAATACCCTTTGTGGTTCAAAAAATTTCTCTTCAAATTCTTGAAGGAATTCTGATAACTCTTGAAGCCCTTCCTAACTTGGAAACTTGACAGTCTCAGTTGCTTCATAATAGATAGACCGTGTGATCAACCCACATTTCTTGAATGACACCTCAGGCAGCCTATTTTGGAAATTTTCCAAAGCATCATCAGAATCAAAGGACATAGAACTATCGCTATTCCATCATCAAGTTCACCATCGATGGTAGGGTGGATATAGTATTCAAAGATATTATAGGCATGATCCGAACTTGTACCAGCTTCATCCCTCATAGGTTCAATATACCAGCGTCCTTCATGATGTTCCATGGGAGCAATGACCTTGACATCCTGGTTCTCAAACGTCATAACCCATTTTTTGAAATTGATAACCACCATGCTATCATTAGCCCACCCAATCCCTAGTAGTGTGGGATAGGAACCTCCATCTTCAACCACTTCTATCACATGAAAATCAAAATACATTTTCATACCTTCAACATCGATGACCAGGTTTGAGACACGACGAAGGGGATGAACCTTTGCCTGATTTTCTAGTCAAAGCTGCACTAGTGACCATCCCAATGTTAGCTTCCCCATTAGCTACCAATTTTTCTTGGTCAAAATGTTTACATCCGATCCAAGATCTAGAATAATTGAGTCAACCTCGTAATCTCTAATACATATGTTCATCCTCATCTCCTTTTATGTCTTCCTTTTTTGCAAGGAGTTCACCGCGAAATCCTTCAATGTCTTATCTTGGTGGTACAACAACTTCTCAATATCAACAAGGGCTTTAGGATATCTTGCCAGTGACAGATAACTCTCAAAGAACTGCTCCAAGGTACCATGCTACTGTGATGGTTCTGCCTCTACAAATGGATCAAAATAAGACGACATTTCGATAATAGGTAACTTACCCAAATTTCTCCCAATTTCATGTTTGACCTCGAAAAAGGTGTCTTTCTCTGTCACAATATCAAATGCTCAATTTTTCTTTCTAGCGAAATGAACTTGCTAACATGGCCCATATTTTCCATTTGTCATGCTGGCGCAAGTGACAACTCCAACATTGACATCCTTCATTCATGGTTTGGCTTGCATTATTGCAATCATCAATCCTTGATTGAGGTTCTAATCTTGATTCAATGGTGGGTTCTGATTCAGTGGCAGGTTTGTCCGTTGATTCTAAGTTTGTGGCAGGATCTGATTTTGTATTGTCGGTTGGTTCTACACATGGAACGTTGGCTGGTTCTGAGTCTACACATTCTGTAACTAAGGAATGTATCCATCCTGCCACTTTGCAATCAACTGAGGGAAATTTTCAGCATTATGCTCACTGGATGCATAGTATGCACACTGTACATGATGAAACTCCCTCTGGTAGTGCCCAAATACTCCATAGGTATAACACTAGATTGATTCTTGACGTTTTCCTCCTCCTCAACCAAAGCCTCCTCCTCCACCAAAGCCTCATCCTCATCCCCTGAATCCTCTGTGGAATCCTCCTCTAAATCCTCCTTGCTGAAACTAAGGCTGGTCCAACTACTGTTGTGGGGAGTTTGGTTGCTGCTAGAAATAGTGCGCATTTTGAACATATTGTGGCTGAGGATGAATGAGAGGTACCTGATTATACTATGGTCATGGAATAAACTATGGTTGCGCTAGGAGCTGTGGCAGTGGTGCAAACTGTGGCTGTGACGTAAAATGTTGTAGTGGTTGTGACAGGATAAATAGAATCTAGGGTGGTGGTGTATACTACACCCATGCTACTGGTTGTGCCATCTGTGTCTATGCTTGCATTTCCTACAGGTCCTCACCTTTCACAAAGTATGAATCATATGTCCTATTTGGGAGAAATTCATAAGCTCGACTGTTTTTATCATCGTGTCCTACTAACCGACAAAATGTATAGTAAAAAATCTCTACCTTGGTAACCATATTTTGCATGTAGTCCTAGTACTCATGTCGATGCCCATAGACCTGACATATACGGCACCATGGTACACCAGCATAGATCAATGGGCACGGGGCTTCTGAAAGAAAGTAATTTTAGAACATCGAACATGTATCCTTAGTGTGTTCGCCTGCATGACACCGGATGCACCAAAGGTCATCATGATATTCCTTATCCTTCTTGATATCTTACAGTTGGAGCATCATATTGGCCGAATTTTCTTGAATCTGGTTCATCCCAACCTTGGTTTCTCCTACCGTCGATGCTTCTAATTTCATCGTGATTTACAGAGCCTCGCTCTGCATCGCAACCTTTTGTTGAATTAGTGGTTGTCTGATATGTGGGACAAGCATGGCGATGAACCACTCATTGTGTTGAACATCACTCATCTGGAAGCTGACTCGAGCCATCAATGTCTTAAACCATTGATCAAAGTCCCAAATTTTTTCATTGGGGAATTGCTTGATTTATTTCAACTCAGTAATGTACTGAGCCTCAGACTTCAACTTCTTGAATTATTCAAATAGCCCCTTATGGATCTCATCCAATGTTTTCGCTATATCTCCCTGAGGAACCAGCATGAATCTCATGTACCAATACAGTGCATGACCCCTAAGTGTGGTTTCCAGCTGGCTTTTCTTAACATTGTCATCCATAGTCTATTGGTCGGTCCAGATCACCTCACACAAGAACTAGTATTTCTATGGTTCATTGGTTTCGTTTCCATGAAATATTTGTAGCTTCATTTTGTTGCCCGCCATTCTGGGCCTTCCTCCTCTGGTTGGTACTCTACTGCTAGACTGCTGCTGACATGTAGAATGTGTGTTTCTTCCCAGTGGTGGATTAGTGCGTGAAGGCATGGACACATTACTACTGGGGTTCCATCCTGTCATTTTTCAAGGTGTATCCTGGGCTTGGTTGTCCTCGTCATCACTAAAAGGTCACTATGTCCCATGTGGTTGTTCTTCATGGCATCAAACTTCCATAGCAGTAGGACCTTCTCCTATCCTATGCCTCTTCTCTCGAAACCTTTCTCCTACTCTTATACAACCACTTGTTTCCTCGACGACCTTCACAATATCACTAGAACTCATTCCCATCTACCCCTTACCTTTCCATGCGTCTCCCCCCTTTTGTCGCAGTGTCTACATCCTCCACACACTAGAGTTCCATGACTCTTGATACATCTTGAGAATACCTTTTCATAGATAACTTATTTAATAGATAGCTGCAGAGACAAAAAAAATCAACCTCATGGTCCATTAAAGAACTCTGTTTTTGCTTCGCTAAATGACTTATTGGTATCAACTGCAAACTCGGTAATGTATCCCTCTAGGATACTATCCAACCACACCTCAACAATCCGCAATGCATTATTGTCTGTTTCTTGTAATTCTTGGATCCTCTCTAGAGTCCAAGATGTCAGCTCTCCTCCTTGGAAGTTTTTCTTCTTAGAAGTGAACTTCTCTAGCCACTCATACAAGATGATAAACAAATCATATAAGAACCATTCATGAGGACCATTGTGAATATATTTGTCCATCCAATTTCCCATCGACAGCTTCGGATTCTGATTTTCTGTTTCAGTAAACTCTCACAGTTTTAGACCAAACCATTCCTCGATCTCTGGTCAATTCAGATGCCAAAACATATCTTCCTTTCAATCGTAACTTGGTCCTATCAATGAAACCATTTGTTGGAAAAAACCCACCAACAAATCCTCACCGATAGGGTTCTCACCCTGTTGACACCCAACAAGTGCTATCTCCCTGAGCACCGGCCTAGATAGGTTTTACCCTGCCCAGCAACATCTGCAGAGAAGATGAAGTCTCACCCAAGGAATTCAAGGGAGAGCTGTCAGAACTGAGTTTTCGGCAATAAGAAGGGAAGATACGGCATCTGCATCTTCGACAGTATAACTATCAGATTACTCCAAGTCACTCAATAGAACTAAGAAAACTATCATAATTCATCTTCACAACTAAGGATCTAACACATCATTCATTTATCACAGCCATGTTATCACAGTAGTATCATTCATAAAACAACTTTAATAATCTTCATCATCATGGACAGAATTGGGATAGATCACATCATTAGTTCATTGCAACAACATCAGTAAATCATAAATAGATTCAATACACTTCTCAATCACATAGCAGTAGAGAAAATAGGAAAATAGAAGACAACATTTAGGAAACAAATGTCATGTCATATTAATTATGCGCAATAGATCCAAAAGAGATAATTATTATCCACAGTAGGAGACTGATTACATCCCAAAATTTAGTATCTGACACATATAGATTGTAGATTTTTCAAAACAGAAGACTCATTAAAAGCATAGACAGATCGCAATAAATTGATCACTCCCAGACATTGACATAGACTTGTATCGCCTTGATCGTCCTTCTCTTCCTTCTTCTTATATTTTGTTTTTTACAATTGCAAAGCTATCTATATATATAGGCTTGCGCATTTACATCAAAGGTCAAATTTTAACTAACTTCAAGCACTAATGACCTATGTCCACAAAAAGTGGTCAATTAATACATTAAATATTCAAAAGCATTTATTCTTCCACCCATCACGTTGATCTGGCCTTGCATGGTGTCACATGAGCTTACGTAGCTGTCACGATGCTGCACAACTCAGTTACCCAAAATCTCAGACAACACGCCTCCAACACAGTCTTATGGCTCATCCCCGATCCATGTCAGGTTGATAGAGTATATGTCGATGTCTTGGCCTTGAAATCTTCAAACCGCTATGAGATCTCTCGAACCTAGAGCTGGACTCTTCCAGTAGTGCTTTGACAGTTGAGAAATCCTACTGCATGGGGTGTGATTTCCTCACCTTGTTGACGACCATATTTCGACTCGCTTGCACGGCCTATAGTATTGTGACTGATTTGATAGCCAGCTACCCACCAACTTCTTGAAACTCATCCAATTGAGCACAACACTTTTGTTGTCATCCTCGGGCATAGGTAGATCTCTGCTATAGGTCCTTTAACTCCTCAGACCATGTGATGTGCACCATGAGCAGCAATGCTCGTAACGACATCTTTAGTGTCGTCAACTATCCTTTAGCTTATTGCACCTGCATGGTCAACTGGTTGAGCTATTCGTCTTGGAAAACATTGTGCTAGAACTACATTGTTTCCTCTGTGATTCTATTTGCTTCTTACTCCATTGTTTCAAACTGGGCTTCTATCTCCTCAATAGCAGTCTTCCGTTCGGTAACCTACTCTGGCGGCGTTGTTGGATGGACCAGGGAATTAAGTAGAAGATTGGTCTCTTGGAGCTTGACAATAATTTTTGCAAGTCACTTAGCCTTAGCGACTACAATATGCTCAGCCATGCTCTCAAATATATGTTGGTAGGCCTCATCAACACCCTACTCGACCGTGCCATAACTTGTGCACAACTGCGCCTCCTCAATGATAAGGAGATCTTGTGCCTCTTAAGCTCAGTGATTTCTTTAGCAACCTTGCGCTACAGATTGGCCTATGTTGCTTTTAATGCCTCAATTTCCCATACCTTCTCTTCCACCAGCTACACCCTAACTTGATGCAGCTCCTCAGCTTATTTTTGGAGATTCTTGGTTGCACTCTAGAAATTCACATACCCATTAGTAAGATCCTTTTTCCTATCTGCTAATTCCTGGGAAGCAACATGCTACAGCTCCACAAGTGCCTGAGCGGGTGACTTGTTAAGATCCAAGGAAATGCTCTGTAGCAGCTGCAGTAATAGGTTCACTTCTTCACTCACCACATCGATCACAGTCGGGGGAAATGAATGTTCCTAGCCGATGGCTCAATGCTGATCAACAAAAATTCCTACATCACATATTTCTCGGGTGTATTCCTAAGAAAAACATCATAAATAGAATTCAACTTATCTCTTACCATATCAAACCCTTCTTGATTGGACTCTCATATCGCTTGTGTTGCAGCCTCAGAGGAGTCAGTGACCGCTTTGATGAGCCGCTGTAGTTGGGCCTTCATCCCTGATCGAGTACCGTTGTTGTATTCTAGGTTCCATTTGGTTCTAGTTTCCTCCCACATGCACTTCTCTTCAACATCAGGGTCCATCGACGATTCATCATCGAAGTCATGAACACTTAGTTCCTTCTTGATAGGCTCGTCTGGAGCATTAGCTAGTGGATCCTTATAGAGTTCCTCCTAGCACATAAGGTTGCACGATTCATCCAACCACTACTGAATGAGAGCATCCAATTCTTCATTAGTGACTTTTTAGGCTAGAGGTAGCCACTTCTTATCAGGGTCCCACCATGCCTAGATATAAATGGAATGAGGCTTGATAGAAAACTGAATGATCCATTGATACTTGGTTGTTGCGTAATTGGATAAGCAGGAAAATTTCAAAGCTACAGCTTGCAAGGCTTCCAATAGACCCCAAAATGGATTGCACAGTCCATCTATTGACTGGGCACCTCAACCCACCACAAATTCTGATAGCGTGCGCCTCGGCACACCTTCACTGCAACGACTACCATTGGATGATAATCTTCTGGTTCCATCCATGCGAGAAGCACAATGAGAATTAGCAGCCAACTATAGGAAAATGGTTTCCCAACCTGAGTAGTGACAGCATCATCGAGAAACTGGTTGACCAGAAACAAGGACCAGTTCATTTGCACGCCCTCTCCACAATTTTGTGCACATGCGACCACAGCTGAGTTGCACTAGATCTTGGGCCAAATTAATGTTGTTTTAATTTCATTGTAGTAATTGCCCAGCCATTTAATTTTTCAATCCGAGGTTCGTAGTATTACGAAGCACCTACAAATTATATGCAAGACTGTAGTGAAATTAAGCTAATCTAAACCCCCATGAAACTAAGACTAATCTAATCTAACCCCCCTTAAACTGAAACAAGCAATTGCTAATCTAATGCTAGAAGATGAAACACATGGCTTAAAGTAAATTGCATAAAAGAAAGACAACATATGAAGAGCAACAAGACACCACATGTGAGATCACATTAACCATAAAGCAATCTTAAATTACATAACAAGAATAAATCATAAATCATAAAAGCATCAAACCAAGATTATGAACAAAAGCTAAGAATTCCCTTCTCCATATTACAAAGTCAAGACTAACTTCTACAATCTACTATTCTCTAAGATAAT